>SJYC01028095.1:0-37081 GCA_006408675.1 Madoqua kirkii | reverse complement strand
AGTATTTCAAAAGTTATGAATTGCAATTATTTTAAGTGATTCATTTCCTTCTCAAAAATATCCCACTTGGACAATGAATTATATATGACTACGCCTACAGGGGACTGGGAGAAATGGATTAAAAAAATGAAAGCAATACCTCTCTGCTGTATCTTTTACCACAGTTATTACTTTTAAATCCTGTGTATATACAAATAAACTTTAAGAGAAACAAAACAATAAATTCTAACAAGCTAAACTAAATGCAAACTAAAACAACCTAGTCTATCAGATTATTAATTTAATCTCAAGGAAAAAATGGTTATTTCAAGTGACTTTTAAATACAGTTCATTTTATTTTGAGTGCCTTCTATGGAAAAAGTGAACTGCAAAAAGCCCTGCATTTATTCAGTAGTTTGTTTACTTATATTGCTAGGGCTGTAATTTTGATGCTGTTTTGGTCTATCAGGGAGAAGAAAGCAAACAAACAAAAGTATCATTAAGAAAATGAGCATCTTAGTGTAAGAGAAAGGAATTACAAAGTCAAGGAGTTTTAACGAAATGCTATGTAATGTTAGATTTGAATTGGAAATACTGTTAGCTACTCCTGACATTTATATATATATATGCTGCTGCTGCTAAGTTGCTTCAGTCGTGTCCGACTCTGTGCGACCCCACAGAAGGTAGCCCACCAGGCTCCTGTGTCCCTGGGATTCTCTAGGTAAGAATAGGATTCTCCAGACAAGAGTAGGATTCTCCAGGCAAGAAAGCTGGAGTGGGTTGCCATTTCTTTCTGATATATATATATATATATATATATATATATATATTTACTGTTTACTAAAAGGACCTAAGAAATAGTAACACACTAGTGGTCAAGAGCATAATTAACACCAAGATCTTGGTTTCTAACTATCATTTTCTACTAAATGGAATCAGAATACCTTGGAGAGATGACTAATTTTATATTGGGGAGGGAAAAGTTCCAGAACATGAAAGCCATTTTGAAGGAGCCCTTCTTGACCAAATTTGGACATTAAAGAGAATACTGCTAGTTTTGTTTTTTTTTTAATTGAAAGAGAACATTTGCCATCCTTAAAGCTGATTTTTTATATTAACTTCCTATTCTCAGGAAATGTATTAAGTCATCCTGCATTCATATAACTAACATCTTAAGACAATGAAGAAAAACATCTTATAGAAAAATGCCCTGTAGAAGAAATAACAGAATTAGAGCAAGTGAGCTACAGGGACCAAATGTGGCAAAATGCCAACAAATGGTGAACAAGGTAAAGTTGTATAACGGAGTTTGTTAACTGCTCTTTCAACTTTTCTCTAGGTTTTTAATTATTCAAGATAAAAATGGGGGGAGAGTTCAGTGTTATGGGGAAACTTTGAGAAGTTTAGACTACAACATAGTAAAGATATAAGATTCAAATATAATTCATGAACCATGACTGGATCCTGGTTTGGTAAAAAAACAAAATACTATAAGCAGTTGAGGAGGACAGTCGGGGAACTTGCATATGAACTGGGCATTAATAACACTGGAAAGGAATCATTCATTGTTTATTGCCTGGTAATGCTGTCATGGTTATGTAGGAGATAAATATTGAAGACATTCTGTCTGCAAGTTACCTTCAAATGGTTCTGTGAAAATAATTACAGCTGTTTACATAGATCAGGGAAGATAAATTAATAGACTGATAATTTCATAAATAGATAATACACATTTGGTATATTGCTAATAATTGTTGAATATCAAAACTATCAATGTTCATTATATTATTCTTTCAATATTGTAGCAATTTTTAAAATTTGTCTGATAAAGTGCTGAAAAAAAATTAAAATTAAAAACAATATTGAGGGGCTTAACAGCATTATATATAAATAAAGTAAACAATTTGTATACATAGTTATGCCATCTTAAGATTCAGTTCAGTCATTCAGTTGTCTCCAACTCATTGAGATCCCATGGACTACAGCATGCCAGGCCTCCCTGTTCATTATCAACTCCCAGAGCTTACTCAAACTCATGTCTATTGCGTCAGTGATGCTATCTAACCATCTCATCCTCTGCCGTCCCCTTTTCCTCTACCTTCAATCTTTCCCAGCATCAAGGTCTTTTCCAATGAGTCAGTTCTTTGCATCAGGTGGCCAGTGTACTGGAGTTTCAGCTTCAGCATCAGTCCTTCCAATGAATATTCAAGACTGACAGGGTGGATCTTCTTGCAGTCCAAGGGACTCTCAAGAGTCTTCTCCAACACCACAGTTCAAAAGCATCAGTTCTTCAGCGCCCAGCTTTCTTTATAGCCCAACTCTTACATCCATACATGACTAATGGAAAAACCATAGCTTTGACTAGACAGACCTTTGTTGGTATCTCCTTTGTTGGTATCTTAAGATTCAACTTCTAAATAAATGCTGTTTTACCCTCTTCCTCTACTATCCTACTTTTTATAACACAGAATGTCATTAACATGGGGAGGCAATTGGGGATGTCTTACTGGGTTGAGTGAACAACTTTGGGTTTAGGGAACATGAGATTAAGAAGGCTGAATTACTATAAAATGGTCCCTTGACTTCCCTGTGTTTTAATTGGATCTTGTTGGCTAATTCCATATTTCCCAAAGGAAGAGAGAAATGTTGATTTTCCCATTCTCTGTTTTAGCCCTTCCATTTAAACTCAGCCAAGTGAAGAATACCAGCAATCCTCTTTGTACACATCCCCTCCACACACCAAACTTCCCATGCACATACCCATGATGCACTAACATAACACACCGGGTAAAGAGCCCAGTTACCATACTCATAACTCTTACTTCCACTGCATGCAGCCAGAACTGCTGTTAGTATCTAAGATGAATACCTTGTCAACACTCAATTTTGCCCCAACCCTGAGTCTTTGACCTGGGATTAGATGAAGACACGTTATAGCAATTTAGCTCTTTTTTAAAGTACTGTGTTTCCTACATTTACTTATGTTAAAAACATTTTTACCAACTAAAATATTTAGGATATAAATGTAACTTAAAGTTTCATATATTCAGTCAAGTTGTAGATTTTCCTTTGCTATTTCATTTTGCTTTAAAATCTTAATCCTTGTCATTTTCTGTTCCAGTACTATTATGCTTTGCTCTAGAGTAAACAGAGAGAGGCTAATTCATAGATTAATTCATAGATATAAAGGTTATTAAGACATTTGAATCAATTTGTAAATTCCTAGTTCACCTTCAAGTGCCAGCTGATTTGATATTTCCCTTCTAAGTCTTCTCAAACATATAGGCAAATGCCAAACTAATCTATACTCTAGTAATTAGCACGTCATAAGGACAAGAAAGAAATTGAGCACCAAAGAATTGATACTTATGAACTATGGTGTTGGAGAAGACTCTTGAGAGTCCCTTGGATTACAAGGAGATCCAACAAGTCCCTCCTAAAGGAAACAAGTCCTGAATGTTCAATGGCAGGACTGATGTTGAAGCTGAAACTCCAATACTTTGTCCACCTGATGCGATGACCTGACTCATTGGAAAAGACTCTGATGCTGGAAAAGATTGAAGGCGGGAGGAGAAGGGGATGACAGAGGATGAGATGGTTGGATGGCATCACCGACTCAATGGACATGAGTTTGAGTAAACTCTGGGAGCTGGTGATGGACAGGGAGGCCTGGTGTGCTGCAGTCTATGGGGTCGCAAAGAATCAGACACGACTGAGCAACTGAACTGAACTGAATTGAGGACAAGGAAGGGCTCATTAAGTATTTCTTGAGTGAATAATGTATCCACCCCTAAGATATTTACCATTCTACTTATGCTATAGCATAACTATTTCTACGTACAAGTTTCCCTTCAATGGAGCTAACATTGAATATTTTCTTCTGGGTAGAATGAAATGATGAGGAATAGTGTTGGGAAAATAAATCTGGCAAGAGTTTCCAGGTGGAAGGGTAAATTTGAGGAATAACACACTGAAGGTGTAAGGAAAACTATCTATAAATCATTTGTATATAAAGCTACAGAAGTTCCTTTAGACCAGATGACTGAGCCTAAGATTAGAGACAATCCATTCCAATCCTTAAAACATTGGACTGGTGGCACAGCAAAGCCTAGTGTCTTAAATGCATAGCCTTGGAATTAAAGTTAAAATTCAGAAACTCATTTAAACCGTTAAAGCCTCAGCAAAAAAAAAAAAAAAAAGGAAGATACTGTATGGGAGCTATTTCAGTGGGTGGCAATAAATCTTTGTAGTGGAGATTTACATTGCATGATTGTGGCAACTGCTTTATTTTTATTCTGTATACTGTAGTGAATCAACACTGCCATCATTAAATATTTATCCAGCACTTCTGCTAAGTTGCTGCAGCAAACTGATTTTTTAATGTTTCTCCCTATCTAATTATAGACAAAATAGATAATATGAATATAAAAGGGTATGAAGACTCAACAAATAATATTTGTATTGAAATATGTACAGCTTTATTGAAACAGTCACCAGGGTAGAGCTGCAAGAAAAGATAAAGTATACAGAAAATATGGTTTAATGAAAATAAATGCAATAAAATATATAAATCAAAATTAATTGCAAATGTGTGTGTGTGCACACATGCTCAGTCACGTCAGTCATGTCCAAATCTTTGCAACCCCATGAATTATAGCCCACCAGGCTCCTCCGTCCATGGGATTCTCTAGGCAAGAATACTGAGGTGCATTTCATGTCCTCTTCCAGGGGATCTTCCCAACCCAGAAATCAAACCTGTGTCTCCTACATCTCCTGCATTGCAGCTGGATTCTTTACCCACTGAGCCACCCAAGAAGCCCCTTGTCAAACATAGTTGAGCCCAAATACATAAATCTGAGTGAAATGGAAATACTGGAAAGTGAGGTGCCTAGGGATTAGTGAGGGAAAATCAAGGAGGGTTTCAAGGAAGAGGTGAGGGTAAAACAGACATTCATTTAAGGAGACCTCACTTGCCCTCTTATTCAACAAAATGTTTACAAGATTCTTTTCTGTCTGCCATGTTAGGTGCAAAAGATGTAGAAATAAATAAGCCATTGTTCCTATTGTCTAGGAGTTCACAGTCTATTAGAGAAGAAAGACATAAAAATAATTGCCATACAATGAAGTAAATGCTTGGGAGGAATATGGAATTAGGAAAGACTCAAGATATTGAGATTTGTGGCTAAGTAAGAGAAAGTTTGCTGGCAGAAAGCAAAGAACAGCATTCTAGCAAAAAGGGCTGTAGTTCAGTGCTTACACATTAGGGATTTATTTGTATAAATGGTAAGGACCATGCTCCCTGGCAGAGGCAAATACATGCACAAGTCAATACCTGCAGACAAAGTAGAAAAGAGTTCAGGAGAGTTTGAGTGTGTGCAGAGGGATGATATGAGCAATCCGGCAGAAGGGGACTTTTCATGGTGTACTGATAATTCTGGGGCCTTCCCGGGTGGCACAGTGGTAAAGAATCCACTTGAAAATGCAGGAGACATAGAAGATGCAAATTTGATCTCTGGGTTGGAAAGATCTACTGGTGTAGGAAATGTCAACCCACTTCAATACTCTTGCCTGGAAAATTCCATGGACAGTGGAGCCTGGTAGGCTACAGTCCATGGGGAAGCAAAGAGTCGGATACAACTGAGCATGCAACACAACAAAGATGATTCTGGACTTTATTCTGTATGTAATGGTTAGGTAACTGACGATTTTAAGAAGGAACAATCAGATAAACAATTCGGAGGCATTAATACATGCAGCGTTAGGACAAGGAAGGGACATTCTTAGCACCTTCCATTTTTGTGCTTCTGGGTAGGTTTAAGTGTTAGATACTCAGCTCAATAGCACTCAGAAAAATAAGTGCTGACAAGATATTTGGGGGACATTCAATCAAGGTCAGGTTGTTGCAATATGACTGTACCAGCAACTGAAAAAAATAAAAATGCATTTTTCTCATACCTGCTAATTTCAGATATCATATTGGATTATGTATCAAATTAAACTCTTTATCATTCAGGAAATTAAGTCAAGTATCACAAAACCTTATTCCTGCCACTCAAGACTTAACTTTGCAACATAAAACATGCCGTGAACAAGCCAGGGGATGTCCCAGACCTAGAATGACAGTACTGCCAAGGCTAGAAGGATCTAAGATTTATGCAGGCTAATCTCTTTAGTTCCCAAATAGGTAGACAGATATGCAGAACTACCATATGACTATCTGAAGTTCATACAGCTAGCATTGCAGAATTAGAGCTTTAAGTTTATCTTCTGACACCCAGCGACAGTCCCCAGCTTTTTCTGCAACACTGGACTGCCTCTCTTCAATGGAAGGGGCCATTCTTTAAGGACATGGCTCTGGTTAATTTATGTCTATTAGGGTCACTCTACAGTGCCCTCATTTTGAGGCCACTAAAGCCTGACTCACAAACAGCCTGAGTCCAACATCTTTCTATATGAAGATATAGAAAGGTAATTCCATGAAATGAACATGAAACTTCCTAGAGGAAACTTGTCCCTTCTTTTACAAGACATTGCACCTGAGGAAGGCAGATCACCCTAAAGGAGACAAAGGATGCTCTGAATAGCCTACCTGATGTCATTCACAGAAATTACACAATAAACAGCCAAAATACAGAGAAATGACATATCACTTTTACCAGGTAATGTCAAATAAGCAGGGAAAATAAAGATCAGCTCTGTTGGAAGTAGTCTAAAGCCATTTTCTCCAGGGGTAATTGAAAGAGGAAAAAAAAAAAAAAACTAGCATATCCAGTGAGGCATGCTTTTGAAGATACTTTGCAAAACAAATTCTCTGAAAAGCAAGTTGTTTTCCTGCCTCTTTTTCATTTTGAAGAAAGATCTACTGGTGTAGGAAATGTCAACCCACTTCAATACTCTTGCCTGGAAAATTCCATGGACAGTGGAGCCTGGTAGGCTACAGTCCATGGGGAAGCAAAGAGTCGGATACAACTGAGCATGCAACACAACAAAGATGATTCTGGACTTTATTCTGTATGTAATGGTTAGGTAACTGACGATTTTAAGAAGGAACAATCAGATAAACAATTCAGGAGGCATTAATACATGCAGCGTTAGGACAAGGAAGGGACATTCTTAGCACCTTCCATTTTTGTGCTTCTGGGTAGGTTTAAGTGTTAGATACTCAGCTCAATAGCACTCAGAAAAATAAGTGCTGACAAGATATTTGGGGGACATTCAATCAAGGTCAGGTTGTTGCAATATGACTGTACCAGCAACTGAAAAAAATAAAAATGCATTTTTCTCATACCTGCTAATTTCAGATATCATATTGGATTATGTATCAAATTAAACTCTTTATCATTCAGGAAATTAAGTCAAGTATCACAAAACCTTATTCCTGCCACTCAAGACTTAACTTTGCAACATAAAACATGCCGTGAACAAGCCAGGGGATGTCCCAGACCTAGAATGACAGTACTGCCAAGGCTAGAAGGATCTAAGATTTATGCAGGCTAATCTCTTTAGTTCCCAAATAGGTAGACAGATATGCAGAACTACCATATGACTATCTGAAGTTCATACAGCTAGCATTGCAGAATTAGAGCTTTAAGTTTATCTTCTGACACCCAGCGACAGTCCCCAGCTTTTTCTGCAACACTGGACTGCCTCTCTTCAATGGAAGGGGCCATTCTTTAAGGACATGGCTCTGGTTAATTTATGTCTATTAGGGTCACTCTACAGTGCCCTCATTTTGAGGCCACTAAAGCCTGACTCACAAACAGCCTGAGTCCAACATCTTTCTATATGAAGATATAGAAAGGTAATTCCATGAAATGAACATGAAACTTCCTAGAGGAAACTTGTCCCTTCTTTTACAAGACATTGCACCTGAGGAAGGCAGATCACCCTAAAGGAGACAAAGGATGCTCTGAATAGCCTACCTGATGTCATTCACAGAAATTACACAATAAACAGCCAAAATACAGAGAAATGACATATCACTTTTACCAGGTAATGTCAAATAAGCAGGGAAAATAAAGATCAGCTCTGTTGGAAGTAGTCTAAAGCCATTTTCTCCAGGGGTAATTGAAAGAGGAAAAAAAAAAAAAAACTAGCATATCCAGTGAGGCATGCTTTTGAAGATACTTTGCAAAACAAATTCTCTGAAAAGCAAGTTGTTTTCCTGCCTCTTTTTCATTTTGAAGAAATGGTGCTAAACACCTTAAGACTGGGTAAAAGAAGGAATCTGTTGATAATTGGGAACACAGACTTGCATAGTTTTCCAACTTGATTGTTTGTCTCATCATTCTCAATATTTATATCCTAAAAGCAATTATGAATATTTTTCCAAAGTTTGCTTAAAATGGTGATCTCTCCAACTGATTCACCATTGGTGAGCTGTAGACTTTCCGATGTGCTTCTGAGAGAGCTGGTAGTAGTTCAGCCTCATATTTATGACATCCTGTGACAACGGCAATGGGCTTGTTTCTGTGCAGTTAGTAGCATCCAACTGAGCTAAGACTCAACACCTCTTCCGCTGTTCTTCAGTGCACCTCTCAATACCTTCTTTCTTAAAAACCTATTTCTAATCCTCTACATCAAGTGAGGTCCCTTCTTGCTAACTCCCCATCAAGTTTGTCTATAACCCCATGGTCTTATAGCCCTTTCTTTACTTTAGGGAGTGCTTGTGTGGGAGAGCAAGGTATCAACAGGTGTGTGTTCCTTCAATATTGCAGTCAATAGGTAGCTCAGTTTACAGATGTACCCAACACACAGTAGGTGTTCACCAGAGGTAATTTTTGCACTGTTTAAAGGGATGCTACCTAACTTAATCCTCACAACAATGCTTGGATAATGATACTATAAACAATTATGCTGCTGCTGCTGCTAAGTCACTTCAGTTGTGTCCGACTCTGTGTGACCCCATAGACGGCAGCCCACCAGGCTTTATAGATACTATTTATTTTACTCACACTTGGTATCAAGAGAATTTGACATGAATTTCTTTTATCCTGTGAGGTGGAATTCTCATTCTGTAGATGAAGCCACAGGCTTGGAGTCATCCAGTCACTTATTCAAGTTCACCTATCCAACTGGTAGCAGATTCTAAGGACAAACCTTGGCCTTCCACTAGTTGCTGCTATGATTAGTAGCAGAAGCATTTTTCTTTGTTATGTCAAATTGTCTGAGTTCAACTTCTAAATCACAATCTTTCTGAAGGATAGGACCATGTCTTATTTATATCTGTTGAACTCAAGTGAATATCACTGACTCAAAAGGAGGTTACACCAGCCTTTTCCCTATTGAGTAATGCCTTTTTCCCCCTAAATCTTTCTTCCTCCTTTGTGCTAAGATACAAAACCAAAATAAAATTAAATTCAAATTTAATAGAAGTAAAGTTAAAAACAATCTAACAGCCAAGACTTTGGTTATAGTTTAACCTTCATTCCTGATGACAAATCAAAAAAATGACATTTGGTGTAATCATAAGATCTGCTTGATTTGACCAAATAATAGAAGTATGAGCCGATAGGGCATGATGAGCTATAACAAAATGTAACCAACAGATTATTATTTTTTTCTTTCTCTTTCTTGGCTGGCATAGCCTGGCTTCTCTCCAATACAAGACTTGTGACATCATCTCCTGTCTCCTCTCCTCCCAAACCATCTTGTGGAAGTGTATCTCATTAAAAAAAAAAAAGATTACAGCACGTTTTTTTCTTTTTACATTATACTGAAATGTAATGTTCTAAAATATTTCTACTTATCTTTCATAAGATTGAAATCTGTGAGAGTTTGTGAAGAAATTATTTTTCTCAGTTAAATGGAGATGATCTGGCAGGGGGAGGGAAAAGGCATAGCTGCTATGAAACAGCTTGTAGCCCTGGAAGCCCTTCCCTTTTGCCATAGGACTGCTCACAGGATGTGGTGTATCTCAGGAAACGTATGAGGTCTTACGGCTGGTTTCTGGTGGTTGCTTGAATTTCACTCTTTGCTAATGAGTGTGCTGGATTGGCTCCTATAGGCAAGTGAAAGATAATTGTTTTGTGTCCTAGCTGTCAAAACACTGGTAGCTTAAAATCAGGCATGGTGGGAGTATTAACACCATCAGTACAGTTCAGTTCAGTTGCTCAGTCGTGTCTGACTCTTTGTGACCCAATGAATTGCAGCACACCAGGCCTCCCTGTCCATCACCAACTCCTGGAGTTCACTCAGACTCACGTCCGTCAAGTCAGTGATGCCATCCAGCCATCTCATCCTCTGTTGTCCCCTTCTCCTCCTGCCCCCAATCCCTCCCAGCACCAGAGTCTTTTCCAGTGAGTCAACTCCTTGCATGAGGTGGCCAAAGTACTGGAGTTTCAGCTTTAGCATCATTCCCTCCAAAGAAATCCCAGGGCTGATCTCCTTCAGAATGGACTGGTTGGATCTCCTTGCAGTCCAAGGGTCTCTCAAGAGTCTTCTCCAACACCACAGTTCAAAAGCATCAATTCTTTGGTGCTGAGCCTTCTTCATGGATATCAGCTAATGCGACAAATCAGAGCCTTTTTAAAAACAGCCTGTCTATAGCACATCATTGCATTAACTCTGGTTACAAGAACCCCTAGGGCCTCTCTGGTGGCTTAGATGGTAAGGAATCTGCCTGCAATGCAGGATACCCGGGTTCAGTCCCTGGGTTGGGAAGATTCCCCTGGAGAAGGGAATGGGAACCTGTTCCACTGTTGTTGCCTGGAGAATTCCATGGACAGAGGAGCCTGGAGGGGTACAGTCGTGGGGTTGCAAAGAGTCAGACACAACTGAGTGACTAACACACATACACATAAGGACCTCTACCACAAACCACTAGCTTGAACTTATCTTGAAATTGAAAGGTACTGGGCCACTGGACATGACTGTGCAGACACCTCTGTGCCCCAATGAAACTACCTGCACAGGCTTTCTGAAACTCAGCCCACCCTCTGGTCCCCAAGCTGTGTGACTGGCATGGGGAATTGATCTCTCCAAGGAGGATGTATTTTTCCATTTTGCAAAAAGCTGCCTTATGAGCTAGCACTGTCTCCGTTTAAATCAGATTGCATATGTTCCTACGCCGACGTTCCACAAGTCACCTCCAGTGTCACAACTGCAGATTACATCAGTCATGTCATTCCTTGTGTGCCCTTTACTTCAAATTACAAGGACTAAAATTATTGACTGGTTATTGTCACCTCAGCCGTGAGAATAGTCACTTCCTCTTTTATAGATGGCTATACCGCAGCAGCAGCAGCATACCGTATTCCAGAGAGGTTAAGAAATTTGCCCAAAATTGCATAGCCAATAAAAGGAGTCCAAATCTCCATATAACTGACTCTAAGACCTTCCCAAATGAATAGTATGCTGATCAAAATATGGCACATATGGAAATTATTTCTCTAGAATAAAGTTCTGAGGAACATTTTAAAACTTGTAATATAAAATAAAAAACATTGCAAATGCAATAAATACATTTCATTTTTTAAAACAAAGTTTTTATACTTTTTCATCATTTAATGTAACTATATTATCTACGGCATAATTCTTATTATCACTCCCATTTTACGGAGTAAAAAACTGAAATCAGAGAAGTTAAAGAGTTGAGTATTGTCCATAAATACTGAAAAGTCTTGGCATTCAACCACACTGAACACCGGTAACAAGTAACACGTGTAAAGAGTTTTAGTTTACAGACGCTACCATTTTAAAGAAAAACACCGCAAAGTGTGTGATATGTGATTTCTGCTGCTAAGTCACTTCAGTCATGCCCGACTCTGTGCAACCCCATAGGCGGCAGCCCACCAGGCTCTGCCGTCCCTGGGATTCTCCAGGCAAGAACGCCGGAGTGGGCTGCCATGTCCTTCTCCAATGTGATTTCTGAGGCTAGGTCATGAAAAGGATGCCCCATCTGCCTGGCACTCTCCCTTTGTGATTCTTGCCTTTGGAACTCATCCTTTATGTTGTCAGTGAGTCCAGGCCTCATGTAGATGTTACAGGTTATATAACCACAATAAAGAAGGTGGCAGACAGCCAGCATTTATCTTCAAATGTAAGTGTTGAAACTTTGTATGGTTCCAGTCCCTGTGAGTCTCTCAGCTGAGAATCTAGACATATGGATCAGAGACATATTATCCTTGTTGTGTTCTATATGAATTTCTGGTCATAGAACCTATGAGATATTAATAAAAACCAGGAGTGACATTGGTTCAAGTCATTAAGTTTTAAGGTAATTTCTTAGGCATAGCAGATAATGAATACCGTCATCGTTGGGTAAAGAACAGGAAATACGAGCAGACAGACCCTAGAACCATGCCTGGGACACAGTGGGGCACTCAGCAAATGTTTGCTGAATGAAGAAAAGCTCAACATAAAAATAAGGTCGGCTTCTAATTATAGGCTGGGGAGGATCGTAACTTTTTATGACCAATGTATTTTTTTGGTCCTTTTTTTATAAATGATGACAACTCTCCACGAAACCACTGAAAACAATATTCCTAGGATGAGAAAGCTCTACAAATAACTCGGAGTAAAGTACTTATACATTCTCTAGGGATTAGTGTGCAAATACATAAGGCAGTTTTGTTTTGTTTGTTTTATTTCACATGAAATCCTATTCAAACAACTTCCTCTAGCCCTTCAGTGGAGGAGAATTTAAAGGTGATTTAAATTACTTGTCATCTTGGGAAAATATGAGTATTGCAGAGCTCAGTCAGGGATACCACTGTAGGTCTAGGAGAATCGCTATACAGACGAGAGAATTTGTATTGGAGCTAAACCAAGTTTCAAATTCAGATTCTACCCCGCTTAGCCTTGTGTTAGATTTAGTAGCATTAATGTTTAAAAGAATATGTTTCATGTCCCAGGCACCATTTGAAGTAATATACATGTATTTACATGGTTAACACATATGGAAACTATCCTTCAATGTGAACCCTGTTTTAATCCTGAGGACCCTGAGATCTAGAGAAGCTAAGCAATTTCAAAGTCACACAGTCAGTAAATGACAGGAACAAGATACAGATACATGCTCTGGAGTGATATGCCATCTCTAAGTCTTCACGTATTGAATAAAAGTGGTTAATAAATGGCTACTATTAATATTGCATTGCTCATTAGTATAGATTTTTAAGGAGGAAGTGGTAGGAACATCACAGCAGTAAAGAATAGGGCTTGGGCAAACTCGGCGAGATGGTGAGGGACAGGGAGGCCGGGTGTGCTGCAGTTCATGGGGTCACAGAGTCGGACACAGCTTGGTGATTGAACAGCAGCAACAGAGAATGTGGACTCAGGTTCACGCACTGGAACCACTGACTGTGTCTTTGGGCAAGTTATGCCACCTCCTAGTGCTCCAAGGCTAATAGAAAAATGAGATTAATAAGAAGGCCTGTTAGAGTTGTTTTATAAATGAAATAATATCTGTAAAAAACTTACAATAGTGTTTGGAATATATCATACAATAAGTGATTTTTTTGTCCATATTGCTCAATTATACTTAATTTTAAAAAATGAAATCATGGTATGCATTTTTCTTTGTCACCTGCTCTTTTTCCATATAACAGCATATCCTAATTAAAGTACATCTCTCAGCATTTTCATTGGCAGTGTATAATTCTCATGTGTGACTATACTATAACTCAACTTATTTCCTATTGTTAGACATCCAAGTCTTTTAAATTTTCTTGTCTAGTGTAAACAACATCGCATACGAACACCCACATGCACGAATCTGTGCATGGTTTGCCTTAGGACCAATCCTTAAGACTGAAAATTCTATCTCAGTAGTAATATAATTTTAATAAAAAAGAAGGAAATCATCCAGAGGAATTAAATGACCTATTCAAAAATCTTTCAGAACCAATGTGAATGACCTAGTTAGAACGAATACCCTCAAAACCACAATTGCATTCTTTTGCTCAATGCAAAGATTAGAAATGGACTAAGCTAGTGAAAGGCCAGGCTAAATTTGAACCCAGAAATATTTGATCTCCAAACTTTACTCTTTCGCTTATAAAAGGTGACTTGTGTATGGCATCTGCTTTGCTTAATAACACAATCTGAATAACTGGCTTAGGTGCCTTGGCATATTCAGATGAAGAGTTTCAACAGACAGAGTTGTTGAATTCTTTGCATCCTGGTGAATCACTACTCTTTATTATACTTCTAAGAAATAAAACAAGTCTATGCTACCTAAAAGGACAATCTTGCTGGAAAAGGTTATTTGTTTCCTTCTAAGAGAGGAAAAAGTATCTTCTTCAATAATGACTGATATTTCTAAGAACCAAATATCACTCAGTCAAATACCCATAACCACCTTGTGCTCAATAGATACATAATTGTTGTAAGAAAACAACAACATTTTAAGAAAACAACTAAACTTGAGATTGTTCTTGGGAAATAATTATTTCATTTTTGCTGTAAGTTGTTTCACCACTAACTAAACTAGATAAATGTCCTTAATTAGGATAAATTATCAATATTTTTCTCAGGTTTGAGTCAAGAGATGCCACAATGAGTTCTCAGATGGGGGCATAAGATCTCTCTGTTCTAGCTTTCTTAACGTAACAATTTTCTTCCCTTTAGTCTATACAACTCTTGTTTATCTACAATTTAATTCAATTAAAAATCATATTGCTTTCCAATTGATCAATTCCTTTATTCCTTAAATATATGTTTTGAAGGCCTATTATGTCCTGGAAATAAAATCTGAAGATAATATAGTTTCTTCCTATGAGGAACTCCAAGTATAACAGACGGATAATTTGTCCTTAAGGTTTTCCGAAATATAATGCCTTACAAATTCAAACTAAGCTTAAATAGGTGCTATATATTATTGTGCAGAAGTGGAAGAAACACAAAAAACACAGAGGGAACATATGCTAACCAAAAAGAGGTGGTAGAAAAATATTTTTAATTGATGCCAGTGGTAAATTTAAACTTTACAAATTACTTTGGAACTTCAATAGAACGGAAGGCACAGTTTAAACGCATTCATATTAGTACAACTCAACACACTAAAACTATAATCAAATGAAAGTTCTATGCCATAATGGCCATAAAAAGATACAATTATTTACCTTAAGAGGGAAACTCTATTGGCACTTAAGGGACAAAAATAGCAGCTTACTATTATAATGTGTCCTCCTTTTTTCATTTCTTTGCGAGAATCTCAGAACTTCATTTCCCTTGTTTCTTAAATATGTAGATTTCAAAAAAGAGCTCAGACTCTTAAGAGATGTTTTGCTTACACTCTTCCCAACTTACATATTATTTCATGGACACAGTGCACAGAATGAAAATGATTTTAAATGAGCCTTCATTACACTCCTTAACAACTTTATATAAATATGGAAATCTTTGATTATGATTCCTTTTAAAAAATCATGAGAACCCTAAAGTGTTTAAGTTGTTTCCTGTACCCATGACTCTTTAGCTATCCTTATATAAAAATGAAATCATGGTATGCATTTTTCTTTGTCACCTGCTCTTTTTCCATATAACAGCATATCCTAATTAAAGTACATCTCTCAGCATTTTCATTGGCAGTGTATAATTCTCATGTGTGACTATACTATAACTCAACTTATTTCCTATTGTTAGACATCCAAGTCTTTTAAATTTTCTTGTCTAGTGTAAACAACATCGCATACGAACACCCACATGCATGAATCTGTGCATGGTTTGCCTTAGGACCAATCCTTAAGACTGAAAATTCTATCTCAGTAGTAATATAATTTTAATAAAAAAGAAGGAAATCATCCAGAGGAATTAAATGACCTATTCAAAAATCTTTCAGAACCAATGTGAATGACCTAGTTAGAACGAATACCCTCAAAACCACAATTGCATTCTTTTGCTCAATGCAAAGATTAGAAATGGACTAAGCTAGTGAAAGGCCAGGCTAAATTTGAACCCAGAAATATTTGATCTCCAAACTTTACTCTTTAGCTTATAAAAGGTGACTTGTGTATGGCATCTGCTTTGCTTAATAACACAATCTGAATAACTGGCTTAGGTGCCTTGGCATATTCAGATGAAGAGTTTCAACAGACAGAGTTGTTGAATTCTTTGCATCCTGGTGAATCACTACTCTTTATTATACTTCTAAGAAATAAAACAAGTCTATGCTACCTAAAAGGACAATCTTGCTGGAAAAGGTTATTTGTTTCCTTCTAAGAGAGGAAAAAGTATCTTCTTCAATAATGACTGATATTTCTAAGAACCAAATATCACTCAGTCAAATACCCATAACCACCTTGTGCTCAATAGATACATAATCGTTGTAAGAAAACAACAACATTTTAAGAAAACAACTAAACTTGAGATTGTTCTTGGGAAATAATTATTTCATTTTTGCTGTAAGTTGTTTCACCACTAACTAAACTAGATAAATGTCCTTAATTAGGATAATTATCAATATTTTTCTCAGGTTTGAGTCAAGAGATGCCACAATGAGTTCTCAGATGGGGGCATAAGATCTCTCTGTTCTAGCTTTCTTAACATAACAATTTTCTTCCCTTTAGTCTATACAACTCTTGTTTATCTACAATTTAATTCAATTAAAAATCATATTGCTTTCCAATTGATCAATTCCTTTATTCCTTAAATATATGTTTTGAAGGCCTATTATGTCCTGGAAATAAAATCTGAAGATAATATAGTTTCTTCCTATGAGGAACTCCAAGTATAACAGACGGATAATTTGTCCTTAAGGTTTTCCGAAATATAATGCCTTACAAATTCAAACTAAGCTTAAATAGGTGCTATATATTATGGTGCAGAAGTGGAAGAAACACAAAAAACACAGAGGGAACATATGCTAACCAAAAAGAGGTGGTAGAAAAATATTTTTAATTGATGCCAGTGGTAAATTTAAACTTTACAAATTACTTTGGAACTTCAATAGAACGGAAGGCACAGTTTAAACGCATTCATATTAGTACAACTCAACACACTAAAACTATAATCAAATGAAAGTTCTATGCCATAATGGCCATAAAAAGATACAATTATTTACCTTAAGAGGGAAACTCTATTGGCACTTAAGGGACAAAAATAGCAGCTTACTATTATAATGTGTCCTCCTTTTTTCATTTCTTTGCGAGAATCTCAGAACTTCATTTCCCTTGTTTCTTAAATATGTAGATTTCAAAAAAGAGCTCAGACTCTTAAGAGATGTTTTGCTTACACTCTTCCCAACTTACATATTATTTCATGGACACAGTGCACAGAATGAAAATGATTTTAAATGAGCCTTCATTACACTCCTTAACAACTTTATATAAATATGGAAATCTTTGATTATGATTCCTTTTAAAAAATCATGAGAACCCTAAAGTGTTTAAGTTGTTTCCTGTACCCATGACTCTTTAGCTATCCTTATATCGCCTTGTCTTATCCACAAAAGCAAAAGAGTTAGTGATGTTTGCACATGGCTGGTGAAACCTGTCAGTCTGCATGGAACTATAATTAACTCCCATGTTCTGGGCATAAAGCTGTTTATTTCCTGACAGTTACACCACTGAGAAAGTCACTGGATGAGATTAGACATCTTTGCCAGGAGGAAAAAATGCTTCCCAAATCAGATGAGAGGTGCAGGGCCTGACAGTAATTCCTTTATACCAAGCAGGGTCTAGTCTCAGGAAGATATGACTAAAATATAATGTTACAGAAGAAAGCTATATACTGTGCTAATCCCATCACTAGTATCCAACAGGTTCAGAGAAATAGTGATTAAGTGCCTGGGCTCTGGGATCAGCATGTCTGGGTTCAAAACTCAGCTCTTCTTCTTATTACGTGGTAGAAATATTCACCTATCCTTACTGGCTAATCAGGATTCTCATACATAAATAAAGAGAATAAGAACTGCCTCACAGAGTTGTTCTCAGGATTAAAAGAAAGAAAATACTTGAAATTGGCTCCCCAGGTGGTGCCAGTGGTAAAGAACTGGTCTGCCAATGCAGGAGATGTAAGAAACTCGTGAGTTCGATACCTGGTTCAGGAAGATTCCCTGGAGAAGGGCATGGCAACCCACTCCAGTATTCTTGCCTGGAGAATTCCATGGGCAGAGGAGCCTGGAGGGCTACCGTGCATAGGATCGCAAAGAGTTGGACACGACTGAAGCGATTTAGCATGCACATAAAATAAGGACTGGAATATGGCTAACATTCAGCAAGCAGTACTCATTATTATTAATTTGGACTGTCATTTAGATTTTTACTATATTTGGATTTCTAATTGCCTGTTTCTTTTTCTGTTTCTTTTCTTAACTTCATTCATCTTCATACACTGTATCATGTATTTTCTTGTCTTAGTCCCAATTATTTTTTAACTCTACATCATTGTATCTGTTCAATCACATCTTCTTTCACCCAGAGACTTCTACTTAGAGTTATCTGGCCATCTAAGGAAAATTTCACACACTTTTCTCTCATCCTGTTTTTGCAAATATAACCCATCTCTCAGAGTAGTTGAGAGAATTGCACAATATAATTTATGCTAAAGGTCATCATCATGCCATGCAGAGCACAGAGTTACCCAGCTGATGGTGGTAAGCACTATTTTAACCAGAGTGTTCTTTGTTCTTTCTGGATAGCCTGTGCTTAGTCTCTAGGTATTAGTTCAGAAGCAGCTTCCTGTGAGAGGCCAATCATTTCTGAAACTACTTTTAGATTTTAGTCCACTCTTCAAATACCCCATCTCTAACTCTGTGTTCTCTACTCACAAAACAGCTGGCAGTTCAAGCATTTCCTCTCTTACTTTGAAATTCTCTATCTTTCTGCCTCCCTCCTCCTCAATGAAGCTTCAAGGTCTTTGAGACTGAGGAGCATGGTTTATTGTAACTTCCTTCTCTAACTCATGTATGGGGTAACACGAGCACTCAAAACACGTTTATTGAATTTTTCTCTGTAACTCAGGGTAAGAACTCATCAAGGTTTTGTCCCTGACGTTTTAAGTGAGTATCTGGCAGCCTTCTCTTATATCTTTATTTCAGTCTTTTTAACTTAAGAAAACTTTCCTATCCCACTAAATATATCTTCACTTTTATTACATAAGAAATCCATTTCTAGCATTCTTCCAATTTTTCTTTATGAGGTTAGCAAGGAAATGTGGAAAAATTCATTTGCAGAGATAATACAAGCTACCTATGTTTCTGGAAAGAGAATTCTAAACAAAATCCTGTCCTTTAAATGACAAACCGAAGAATAAACATGCATGTAACTCATATGAAAAAAAAAATTTAAGTGGGTACATCCAAATCAGTGTTGGTCCCTAATGTGTATCTTATGTCCTATAACACAGTCTCATGAAAGTTAACTTTCACCAAATCAGGAATCTTGGGTCTTCCCATAATTGACAGTGCCAAATGACACAGGCAATAGGGCTGGTTGGGAATTCAGGGTCAAAAACGCTGTAGGCAAACAGGATTTAAAATAAGCCTATAGTATATCAGAAAAAGTAGATTATGTCAGTTAATAATAATGAGCTTTGAACAAATTGCTTAACTTCAGTAAACTTGTATTGACTCATCTGTAAAAGAGAGTAAAGCTACCTTCCACAGAACTGTTGACAGGATTACATGAGATGACTTCTTAGAAAGCCTTTTATAAACTTGGAACAATACATCTAACAGGATGGTTAAAAATTGTGAATCCCTCAAGTTGGCTGGTTCTAAATTTCAGCACAAAGCACTCTTCTTGCTTTTATTCAATACTTCTAATCATTCGGGCCTATTTTTTTTTTTTTTCTGTCTCTCCTCCAAAATGAAGTCTTTTAAAGGCAATCTTATCTTTTTCCTCATCTTATTTCCCAGAACATATGGCTTTGAACATAGTATGTGATCTAAAGTATGATGAATGTCTGAAAGAATGAAATGACTGCCCACAAGGTAATAAAAAGTTAAATAAACAAATTGCTCTTCTGATGAGGAAACTATTGGTTAAAACATTTTCACAGAAAAGAAAGCGTTGATTGCAGTCGACAGATGCGGAACTACTCAAAGTACAATCATCTCATGTACCTGAAAGTAAGTGGAGAGGTGTTGGATATTAGAGAGCATACTTGGTAGAGGGGTAGGTATCCCAGAGGTGGTTTCATTCTGAATTTTGAATCTTTAATGCCATAATGCTCATAAGTCTGCTGTCCCTCCAGCCACATAAAGGTGTAATTGACAGATGCCTTACACCCTCATAAGTTCCACTGGCAGAGCATCTTCTCCCAGGAAGAGAACCAGGATGTGAACTGCCAAGCTTTGCCTCAGTGACTCTTTATTTCCACCTCACTGACTGATCAACCTCATTCTTACAGATATAATTTCATTTGCATCCACTGCTTCACTCATTTGGATGACCTTCATGTCTTGCTGACCTGGGAGACGTCTAGTCTCTCTCAGATAACCCACATATCTAGACCTAATAAGGCTTGATTTTATACGTGAACTCTGAGGTTAATCTTATTTCTTCATCTCACCGTTCACGGGGACCTAACTGCTCTCTCTTCTCTCCCCCTTCCACAATGTGCTTCTAAAAGATTTTGAATAACTTCAGAATGACACATCTGTTTCAAATTGTTGGAAACTATAGTGATGAATATGGGGAGGGGGCATCAGGGACTCTCCTTACCTAACAGGTGTTCTTCCACCCTTTCGTGTCACAATGACTATGCAGAAAGCAATTCCAGCCTCCTTGGCTGTCCAGAGGGAATGAAACTTAAGTAGCAGCATATTGATTTACTTTGGCCCATGAAATATGCCATTCCACTGCCAAGGTGATGTGCCATTTCTTTCATTTTTAAAACAAGTGCACAATCCTTATCATTCTTTCCCTTTTGCTACAGCAGCTTCATGAAGTGGAGCATCTGTCATCCTGGGTTGCTGGGTAAGGATGTTAAGAGCCAAATATCCCATCATGAAATGTGAATTTGGGAGACAAATGAGACACTGAGATTCTGTGGCTATCTCTCCCAGCATTGTTGTTGTTTAGTCACTGAGTCATGTCTGACTCTTTTGTGATCCCATGGACTATAGCCTGCCAGGCTTCTCTGTCCATGGGATTTCCCAGGCAAGCATACTGGGGTGAGTTGCCATTTCCTTCTCAAGGGATCTTCCCAAATCAGGGATCGAACTCACGTCTCCTGCATTGGCAGCAGATTTTTTTTACCACTGAGCCACCTGGGAAGCCCCCTTTTCCAGCACAGGCTAGCCTATTTAGATCAAAGTAAGCTTAGGGTTATCATTTGCTCCACATACCCCACCCTCACTTACAATTTCTGTACCAATAGATAAAGAACTCGTTTAAGTATGTGGTCATTTAGTCAGCTTAGAAAGTTTTCATCACTGAAATGAACAAACTCCAAAAACTATCTGCTCATCTTCAATAGTAACTTATGAGCTTTCTTAATATGAATCAGGAATTCTGGGGTTGATTGGCTATAATTCTTCCAAGTTAGAATTCTGGGGCTTGCAAAACAAAACTTGACCCTGGATGAGTTCACCAAGATGACTCTTCCCTTTTGAAGATTTTTTGAAAGAGCCAGGTGGCTCTTTATGAAATATTTAAGCTATGCCCACTCCTGTTTATTAGAGGCATCAACAACAGTCATTGATGTTTTAAACTTGAACAACCTACTAGGATAATACATTCCATGTATTTAAAGGGCTAACTGAGTCTCTAACACTATTATGCATCTATAATACACCAGATCATATGTGCTTTTATATGTTGTTTTTGTTCAGTCACTGTCATGTCTGACCCTTTGCGACCTCATGAACTGTAGCACACTAGGCTTCCCTGTCCTTCACTGTCTCCTGGAGTTTGCTCAAGATTCATGTCCATTGAGTTGGTGATGCCATCTAACCTTCTTATCCTCTGTTGCCTGCTTCTCATTTTGCCTTCAATCTTTCCCAGCATCATAGTCTTTTCCAATGAGTCAGCTCTTCTCATCAGTGGCCAAAGTATTAGAGCTTCGGCACCAGTCCTTCCAATGAATATTTCAGGGTTGATTTCCTCTAGGATTGACTGATTTGATCCCCTTGCTGTCCAAGGGACTCTCAAAAGTCTTCTCCAGCACCTCAATTCAAAAGCATCATTTTTTTAGTGCTCAGCTTTCTTTATGGTCCAACTCTCACATCTGTACATGACTACTGGAAAAACCATAGCTTTGATTATACAGACCTTTATCTGTAAAATGATGTCTTTGCTTTTCAATATGCTGTCTAGGTTTGTCATAGCTTTCCTTCCAAGAAGCAAGTATCTTTTATACTTATTCTATTCTATAATTCTCTTACATGATAATAAAGGTAAATTAACCCATACTTACTTTATAGAGGAGTGGCTTACTTAAGTAATGTCATTGTGCAGCTTATTTGAAGCCAGAATTTTAACCCAGTTATTCTAACTCTAAAGCCAGGAGGCATTATACACAGTAAAAGATTTTACTGGATGCTTATTTTTGGCTAAAAGAGGAGCCTATCTCCTACATGTAGTGATCTGGTAAACATGTCCCTGTTTGCCCTCTCTCTCTGGAACTTAATTTGATATACTTTGAGTATATAATACCTCTATTTTTCATTTTATTCATTAGTAAGAATGAACAATACCCCATAATGAGACTAAATAATATAATTCCTATGGAGCCAAGGTGAGTCATACGCAATAACTTGCAAGAAACACCGAAATAACTCTAAAGGATGATAACTGAATATGTGTTGTGACACAAATATGCTTAACTCATTCCAAAATGGCTTACCCTGACTCTGTGATCAATCACCATATCAATAATAATTTTTCTTAAATAAGTAGGCAATATGTATGGCTATCAGAAGTCAGAGCTTTAATACTTCTGCTTTAAGACAGAAGAGGCAGAGTAAGAAGCAACTGTGAACACAGCTGTCCATATTACTTTGCCTGTATATTTCTCAGGGCCTTATGGGAGAAGGCAATGGCAAGCCACTCCAGTACTCTTGCCTGGAGAATCCCACGGATGGGGGAGCCTGGTGGGCTGCTGTCTTTGGGGTCGCACAGAGTTGGACACGACTGAAGCGACCTAGCAGCAGCAGCAGCATGGTACCCCAACCCTGACTGCTGTGGCTCTGGTCTTAGAGCCTTAGTTCTAACTTTGATCGTTGGGCTAAATTCTTTGGACAACAATTTCTATACCCAAAGGACTATAGTCTGGATCACAGAATTAGCCCTTGCTCAGTGTTCTTGCCTGGAGAATCCCAGAGACGGGGGAGCCTGGTGGGCTGTTGTCTATGGGGTCGCACGGAGTCGGACACGACTGAAGTGACTTAGCAGCAGCAGCATGCTTGCAGGGCATTTGGATCTCATTTTAGATGATGCCCTAAATTCATACTACACCCTACTTTCCTGGCTCCCTCCCTAGGGATAAAGAGACTTTGAAGACCCCCACCTGTGCTTGCTGAAAACCTCTATTCACCTTACAAGTTAGCAAATACATGCTAATGAAAGTCAACATGGTGTCACTGAAACAGGGAAAGGTTAATCATTTTAGATGATGCCCTAAATTCATACTACACCCTACTTTCCTGGCTCCCTCCCTAGGGATAAAGAGACTTTGAAGACCCCCACCTGTGCTTGCTGAAAACCTCTATTCACCTTACAAGTTAGCAAATACATGCTAATGAAAGTCAACATGGTGTCACTGAAACAGGGAAAGGTTAAGAGAAACCCCTTGGGCTCAAACTCAAACAAATTTGTTGACAGATTGTCTCTGCCTTTTGCTATCCACAAGGTTATCAAATCTTAGAGCCTCAATGTATTCATCCGTTAAATGGAGATTGTAATTAACTACCTCACAGAGATTTTGTGGAAAATAAACAACAACAGAAACAACAGACCATATGAAGGTCCTAGCACAGTAGACACATAGTGGGTGCTTGGTCAATATGAATTCTTGTCCTTTTCCCCTTTGTGTTAGTCAGGATAGGTTAGGTTTATTGTAGGAATACAGTAAATCTCAGTAGCTTAATAAAATTAAGCTCATTTCTCACTCATACAACATCATTGCAGGTCAGCAGGGCACTCTGTTCTACATACCCACTCAGGCATCTATTTAGAATGAAAGTAAAGTAAAAGTGTTAGTCGCTCAGCTGCCAGGCTCCTCTGTCCATAGGATTTTCCAGGCAAGAATACTGGAACAGGTTGTCATTTCCTTCTCTGGGTATCTTCCCAACCTAGATCGAATCCAGGTCTCCTGCATTGCAGGCAGATTCTTTACTGTCTAAGCCATAAGGGAAGCCCAGACTCCACTGATGTCACTACATCATCTCTGCGTCAGGGAAAAAATACACAAGAGGAGAGATGCACTGATACTGCTTAGGGCTGGGCATGACACATATCACTTTTCCCACAATCTATTCACCAGAAATTGCCATATGGCTGATTGTAAATACAAAAGGGTAAGTGATATAGAGGGACAAGTCAGGTAATCACTCTCTTTGCCATTTCTTCTCTATTCCTCTACAAGAAGTAATTTCAATAAGGTATTGATTGATACAAGTGTTACCTGTGAGAAGGCCTTCTCAGAGATCTCCAGCAAGGCTTAAACAACTTAGATTTTGAAGGCTCTGCTTCATTAGATCATTCACCCCAACTCAGGTTAAACTCAAATTCAGTGAGTTCCAGTGAAGATTGGCCAAAATCAACATATGACGTTTCTTTTTTTCTCCTCTGAACAAACCATTCAAAATCAGAGAGGCCTTTTCAAGCTGATTACCAAATAAGCTTTCTGAATCTGCTCTTTGATAGGTCCCTCCTAGGAGTACAGCAAGATTAAATCCCCAAATTTCAAGGTGGTGTGAATCACTATGTTGATTATTTATATGTCAATATCAAAAACAAGATGAACTTTTATCTATTGAAAAAACAGGTGTAAAAATCTGCCTGAAGTAACAGTTTTCATTCCTAGAGACAGAAGAAAGGTAGAAAGTTCTTTGAGCTAAGGCAGGACAATATCTTATGAATGTCTTGGAGTAATGGAGCAACATCCGCCACTAAGGAAGCTCATTATCATTGGCTTAAAAAAATCAGAAGGACTTCCCTGGTGATCCAGTGGTTAAGAATCTGCCTGGCAATGCAGGGGACACAGGTTTGATCCTTGCTCGGGGAAGATTCCACATACCATGGAGCAACAAAGCCTGTGTGCCACAACCACTGAGCCCATGCCGTGCAACAAGAGAAGCCACTGCAATGAGAAGCTCATGTTCTGCACCTAGAGAGTAGCCCCACTCACCACAACTAGAGAAAACCCGCATGCAACAGTGAAGACCCAGCGCGGTCAAAATAAATAAATATATCCATATTTAAATCAGAGGCTTTAAGGTAAAGTACAGAAACATCTTTTTATCCATTCAATATCTTATTCAGCAGTTATTTGGTACATGCTATGTGGTAGCAACTAAGTTAAACACTGAACATAAAAAGATAAGCAAGACTATGAGAGAGTCATTTCCTAGGCAGGTTGATAAGAAGTCTAGGGGTCCCCAAGGAGAGAGGGGTCTGGAATTCTCAAGAAGGAAGAAAGGACAAACTTTTCTTCCTTCTCTACATTCTTTAGGATTATATAACAACAATGTATTCTGCCTGAGGACAGTCTCTGGATTAAACCTTCTGGCTAATTCTGTTATCTTAAAATGTAAATTATGGGAGTAGGTCTGGTGAGGTCTTTACAACCTCCAGACATTCTTTGGATTCATTGGAGAGTATATAACTTCATTGCTAACCCTAACAAGGGGGTACTCTTTCTACCCCCTTCTATTGCCTATGTCAGAAGATTTCTCTATCTCCTTTATACTTTAATAAAACTTTATTATACAAAAGCTCTGAGCGATCAAGCCTCGTCTCTGGCCTCAGATTGAATTCTTCTCCTCCAGGGGCCAAAAATCCCGGTGTTGTGATTCAACAACAATCTTTCATCTTGGAGGCTTGTCCGGGATCCTTCAGGACAAGGTAAGGATGCTTAGAGCTCTAGTTCTTTGTTCTTAGTGAACATATTTTCTGCTGTGCTTTACTAACTCTGCGGTTTGCTTGTGTGAATGAATGACACACCCTGCGTGAAGCAAGTGAGGAGCCTGCTCTGCGGTTCCACGGTGATCTCATACAACTTATGGCAGAAGCTTGTCGGGGGTTTATACCGACCTGCCAGTGTCAAGAGGCACCCAGTGACTCCTTTGGGAACTGATCAGAAATGGGCAAAGTATGTGGACCGAACTCTCCTTTCTTGGTCAGACTTTTCCGTCTCTTTGACCATTTCATAACTCCTTGGGAATTAGAAGTACTAGCCTAATCTATCGGATCTTAGACTTTCAAGGGACTTGTGATCTATACTGTTACCGTGTACTGTGGCTTAGGTCCCAAACTTGGACTGGTAGTCAAGAAAGCGCCTAGCCTAGCTAGGAATCGGAAGTTCAGAAACTAGATGGAGCTCTAGCTCCAAGAACATATCTGAGGTTAAAAGTTACTCAGGTTGGGACTGCAATGGATTTTTTCCTTTGGTAACGCTGGCTCTTAGTGGACCAGAGGAGGCTCTCATACTGGTGTGGTGATGTTTGAAAAGAACATCTCAGCTTTATGTTCATATCGGTCTTATTGTGGTCAGGAATATACTCAGGGTTGTGCACAGGCACTCAGGTGATGAATGTTTCCCCCAGCAGTCTTAGCTTGGGAGGCATTCTGGAAGGTTACTCTGATTGCACCCTGGGTGGCATCAGAGGCAAGCAAGGTTAAAGGTGAAGAGCTGGAGATCAGGTAGAGATGCTATCAGGTCCACTCCTGGTACACCCCCACTTCATCTTGGTGGTAGAACCGGGAGGGTTGAGGGGGCGCCTGCATCAGTAAGAGACAGACTAAGTCCGACCAGTAAGGAAAAGCTTTTGGTGTAAAGTCTGTCTACACTCCCATCGAGAGCAGGGAGGGACACCTCCGGTAGATAAATGGCCCTGGTCAGCTGACTCATTGAGAAAGACCCTGATACTGGAAGGGATTGGGGGCAGGAGGAAAAGGGGATGACGGAGGATGAGATGCTTGGATGGCATCACCGACTCGATAGACATGAGTCTGGGTAAACTCCAGGAGTTGGTGATGGACAAGGAGGTGTGGCGGCGTGGCGTGCTATGGTCCATGGGGTTGCAAATAGTTGGACATGACTGAGTGACTGAACTGAACTGATGGTATATTGAGATGTTCAATAAATGCTATAAAATATCTAGGAAGTTATAGGAAAATCAAAATAAAATGGAAAAATATATGGTTAGGATTTGAAACAAATTATGAAAATTTTAAAAGAGGAGAATTTTTAAAATTAATTTATTTTTATTGAAGCATAATTGCTTTACAGAATTTTGTTTTCTGTCAAACCTCAACAGGAATCAGCCATAGGTATACATATATCCCTCCATTTTGAATCTTCCTCCCATCTCCCTCCTCATCCTACTCCTCTAGATTGATACAGAGCTCCTGTTTGAATTTCCTGAGCTATACAGCAAATTCCCATTAGCTATCTATTTTACATATGGTAATATAAATTTCCATGTTACTCTTTCCATACATCTCACCCTCTCGTCCCCCCACCATGTCCATCAGCCTATTTTCTATCTATTTCTCCATTGCTGCCTTGTAATTCAATTCTTCAGTACCATTTTTCTAGATTCTATATATATACATTAGTATATAATATATCTTTCTCTTTCTGATTTACTTCACTCTGCATAATAGGTTCTAGGTTCATCTGCTTCATTAGAACTGACTCAAAGGTGTTCTGTTTTATGGATGAGTAACATTCCATTGTATATATGTACCACAACTTCTTTATTCATTCATCTGTCAATGGACATCTAGGTTGTTTCCATGCTCTAGTTATTGTAAATAGTGCTGCAGTTAACAATGGGATACATGTGTCTGTTCCAATTTTGGTTTTCTTAGGATATATGCCTAGGAGTGGGATTGCTGGGTGATATGGTGGTTGGCCACCTGATGCAAGGAGCTGACTCATTTGAAAAGACCCTGATGCTGGGAAAGATTGAGGGCAGGAGGAGAAGGGGATGAAAGAGGATGAGATGGTTGGATGTCATCACCAACTCGAGGGACATGGGTTTGGGTATACTCTGGGAGTTGGTGATGGACAGGGAGGCCTGGTGTGCTGTGGTTCATGGGGTCACAAAGAGTCAGACACGACTGAGTGACTAAACTGAACTGAACTGATGGTGGTTTTATTCATAGTTTTTTAAGGAATCACCATACTGTCTTCTATAGTGGCTGTATAATTTACATTCCTACCAACGGTGCAAGAGCATTCCATTTTCTCCACACCCTCTCCAGCATTTATTGTTTGTAGACATTTTGATGATGGCCATTCTGACAAGTGCAAGGTGATATCTTATTGTAGTTTTGATTTGCATTTGTCTAATAATGAGCAATGTTGAGCATCTTTTCATGTGTTTGTCAGTCATCTGTATGTCTTCTTTGGAGAAATGTCTGCTTAGGTCTTTTTCCCACTTTTGATTGGGTTGTTTGTTTTTCTGGTATTGAGTTGACTTCCCTGGTGGCTCAGAGGTTAAAGCGTCTGCCTGGAATGCACTAGACCAGGGTTCGATCCCTGGGTAGAGAAGATCCCCTGGAGAAGGAAATGGCAACCCACTCCAGTACTCTTGCCTGGAGAATCCCATGGAGGGAGGAGCCTGGTAGGCTACAGTCCATGGGGTCACAAAGAGTCAGACACGATTGAGTGACTTCACTTCACTTTATTGAGTTGTATGAGCTGCTTGTATATTTTGGAAATTAATCCTTTGTCAGTCATTTCACTTGCTATTATTTTCTCCCATTCTGACAGTTGTCTTTTCACCATCGCTCATAGTTTCTGCTGCTGTGCAAAAGCTTCTAAGTTCAATCGGGTACCACTTGCTTACTTTTGTTTTTATTTCCATTTCTCTAGGAAGTGTATCATAGAGGATCTTGCTTTGATTTACGTCATCAAGTGTTCTGCCTATGCTTTCCTCTAAGATTTTTATAGTTTCTGGTCTTACATTTAGGTCTTTAATCCATTTTGAGTTTATCTTTGTATATGGTGTTAGGAAGTGTTCTAATTACATTCTTTTACATGTAGCTGTCCAGTTTTCCCAGAACCATTTATTGAAGAGCCTTTATTTGCCCCATTGTATATTCTTGCCTCCTTTGTCAAAAATAAGGTATGCATAGGTGCATGGGTTTATTTCTGGGCTTTCTATCCTGTTCCATTGGTCTATATTCCTGTTTTTGTACCAATACCACACTGTCGTGATGACTATAATTTTGTAGTATATTCTGAAGTCAAGAAAGTTGATTTCTCCAGCTCCATTCTTTTTACTCAAGACTGCTTTGGCTATTTGGGGTCTTTTGTGCTTTCATATGAATTGTGAAGTTTTTTGTTCTAGTTCTGTGAAAAATGCCACTGGTAGTTTGATAGGGATCACACTGAAACTGTAGATTGCATTTGGTAGTATTGTCATTTTCACAATATTGATTCTTCCTACCCAGGAACATGGAATATCTCTCCATCTATTTTATGTAGTCTTTAATTTCTTTCATTAATGTCTTATAATTTTCTGTGTACCATTCTTTTGTTTCCTTAGGTAAGTTTATTCCTACATATTTAATTCTTTTTGTTGCAGTGTTGAATGGGAGTGATTCCTTAATTTTTCTTTCTGACTTTTCATTGTTCGTATATAGAAATGCAAGTGATTTCTGTGTATTGATTTTGTATACTGCAACTTTGCTAAATTCACTGATTAGCTCTACTGATTTTCTGATACTGTCTTTAGGGTTTTCTATGTACAGTATCTTGTCATCTGCAAACAGTGAGAGCTTTACTTCTTCTTTTCCAATTGAGATTACTTTTCTTTTTGTTCTCTAATGGCTATAGCTAGGATTTCCAGAACTATGTTGAATAATAGTGGTGAAAATGGACAGCATTGTTTTGTTCCTGATCTTGGGGAGAATGCTTTCAGTTTTTCACCATTGAGAATAATATTTGCTTTGGGCTTATCATATATGGACTTTACTTTGTTGAGGTAGGTTCCTTCTATGCCCATTTTTTGAAGAGTTTTAATCATAAATTGCCAGGAGCCAGCACGGGAGGTCCCACCCATGACAAGGTCATGTGGAGGAGACCTGACAGGCAAGAGGGATCAGGACTCGAGGGACTCCCTGGACCTGCTTGAGCATCTACCCCAAACCAAAATCTGTCTGTCTACTGTATACTATATTATGCCTTTCACCAACTCTTCTGACATTAACAGGGGGCTATCCCCGACCACATTTCTCTGGAGAAAATCAACTTAGGGCTCTACTTGATAAGTCTCCTGGGCATGAAAGGAGCATTTCAATTCAAACCTGTCCCCCCCACCCCACCCCCACCCCGTTAGCATTCTAGCTTGCTTGGCAGGTTTATCCAGACTCTTACAACTATGCATATGATTATTCACAAACCATGGCACAGGAAGCCTAAGCATTTTAAAAATATAGAGCCCTTTGAAGGGTGAAAAAGTTTTATTAAAATAATACTGGTGAAGCATTTCATTGTTGAGCCAATGCTTGCTGCCAAGTTCCCATATCCCTTATCCATTGTGTGCCTGGGAGTGCATTAGTTAATATAGTTGGAATGTAAGAAAAACAAGTAGTAGCCTTGGTATTAACCACATCAGACCTCTGAGCTAATAAGTTCTTTTTGTTGTTGTTGTAACCCACTGCACTTTTGCTCCATGAGAATGTAATTCTGTTTAGCATTTTCTAAGGCTGACACAGATTTGAGGTATAAAGAAAAAACACTTCAAGGGAAAATAAGTTTTCTGGTTGATCAACCTTTATCAAAAAAGGGTCATAAAATGTCAACAGGCCTCTGAGGCCAGAAGATAATGTACACAACCTAAGACTCTTGTTTATGGGAAAGATATGCAAAAAAAAATCCTGGTTTCGATAAGGGCAAAACTGCTGAAATATTTGAGCTGACTCTGCATGACTTTGCATCTTTCATTTTCCTCTACGTACAAGTCAGGGTATAAAAGCTTTTTTTGAAAATAAAGTTACAGGCCTCACTCATCAAAGCTTGGTCTCCCCACGTCATTCTTTCATTTGCTGATGCTGTTCATCCTGAGGGTATCCCTGGACTCTGCTGAGGCTGGACCACAGCAATACATGGGTGCTGAATTTTGTCAAAGGCTTTTTCTGCATCTATTTTCACTTTTATGCATTGGAGAAGGAAATGGCAACCCACTCCAGTGTTCTTGCCTGGAGAATCCAAGGGAAGGGGGAGCCTGGTGGGCGGCCATCTATGGGGTCGCACAGAGTCGGACATGACTGAGGCGACTTAGCAGCAGCAGCATTGAGATGATCATATTGTTTTTACCTTTCAATTTGCTAATATGGTGCATCACATGGATTGATTTGCATATACTGAAGAATACTTGCATCCATGGAATAAACCCAACTTGATCATGGTGTATGAACTTTTTGATATATTGCTGAATTCTGTTTGGTACAATTTTGTTGAGGATTTTTGCATCTATGTTCATCAGTGATAACTGCCTATAGTTTTATTTTGTGTGTGTTGTCTTTGCCTGGTTTTGGTATCAGGGTGATGCTGGCCTTGTAGGATGAGTTTGGAAGTATTCCTTCCTCTGCAATTTTTTGTAAGAGTTCTAGAAGGATAGGCATTTGCTCTCTTCTAAATGTTTGATAGAATTCTACGGTGAAGCCATCTGGTCCTGGGCTTTTGTTTTGTGGGAGGTTTTTGATCACAGCTTCAATTTCAGTGCTTGTAATTGGGTTGTTCATAATTTCTATTTCTGCCTGGTTTAGTCTTGGAAGATCGAACTCTTCTAGGAATCTGTCCATTTCTTCCAGGTTATCTATTTTATTGCCATATAGTTGTTCATAATAGTATCTTATAATCCTTTGTATTTCTGCATTGGTCTTTTGTAACCTCTCCTTTTTCATTTCTAATTTTGTCGATTTTATTCTTCTCTCTGTTGGTCTTCATGAGTGGGATAAAGGTCTATCAATTTTGTTTATCCTCTCAAAGAACCAGCTTTTAGTTTTATTAATCTTCACTATTGTTTCTTTCATTTCTTTTCCAATTATTTCTGCTCTGATCTTTATGATTTCTTTCTTTCTACTAATTTTGGGGTTTCTTTGTTCTTGTTTCTCCAGTTGTTTCAGGTGTAAAGTTAGGTTGTCTATTCAATGTTTTTCTTGTTTCTTGAGGTAGGGCTGTATTGCTATAAACTTACCTCTCAGAACTACTTAAAAAGAGAGAATTTCAAATGTTTTATTTACACTTATATGTCTTTAGCTAGTTTCTTAAGAGTAGGACATGACTGAAGCAACTTAGCATGCATACAGTCATGCACGCAGCTCGTTTCTTAAAGGGAAAATCACAGTACTTCTGTTGCTTGAATAAGTGAAACAACTCCAGGCATTGGAATATAAAGGAGAATCAGAAACAAGAAAACACAATAAAAAAAAATAAATTAATTAGAAAGCAACTTGAAAGAAACATAATAAAAATATAGCCTTAATAATAATTTTATAGGATAGTTTTTCTCCCAACTTTCTTACCCAGAAGATATTTTGAGATATTTCTTTAACTTAATCACTCAATCACAAAAACAAAATGAAAACATGTTTTCAAAGAGAAAACTACTCTCTAAAATTAGCTACTTGAATCTTTAGTGAATTTTGCACTCCATTTATCTATCTCATCCAAGTGTTAAAGATTTCTAAGAAAAGTCCTCCAAAAAATAAGGAAGTTCTGAGTGAGTTAATTTAAAACATTAAACATCCCAAATATCATGGTTCTTAGCATTTCATTCTACAAAGTAGATATGGCTTTTATGCAACAATATGTTACATGGACAGGAATTCACTGGCAGTTCACATAGAAGAAAAGCTAATGGTTTTGTTGGAAACAAATATCAAAATGGCTCCAAAAACTGACAGAAGTGGAGTAGGAATAGATGATCTTCAATTCTTAGTTCACAATATGAACACAGAGTGTGATCTCAGTAGGGGTAACGCCTCAGGGGTTAGTCAATAAAGGGTACAATAAGTGTTCCCATCAATTAATTTTTCACCCCACTTTGATTCTGTGAGAGATTTTTCAAGGTTACAACTAGAAACTTGAATCATGAACTGGAAAATTTCTTTCTCCTGATTTCACTTCTTCCAATGTACTATTTTTTAGGTTTTGTCTCAGTATAAGAGTATCAAGATAAAACACAGTTCCTATAGCTGACTTTGTGTGATTATAATCCAGCTATATTAGATCAAAGTGAATATATTCACTTATATGCCCAGGGACAACTAAACTGATTGTTAAAATATTGAGATAGTTCCATACCAGATGATAACAGATAATACCCCAAGCCAATTCAGTCCTCCTCTTTATCTCTCTACAATTCAGTCACTATAGAGTAAAATCAGAAGGTATCACAGGAGGCCCTGGTTGTGCACTTGTATCAGTTGTTAAATAATATTAAGTCACTCTACTAAAGCACACCTATGTATGTCCATGAAAAAGAACTTTTCTTTTCAAGAACTATGGTATCCTTTTGGAAATAGTATTATTACTTTACAATTTCTGCCTCCAAACGTATTTCCCTTGAAATTTCAGAGACTTCAGTTGAAAATCTTTGACAAAGGAGATTTAAAACTGCAGCCTTATCATGCCTCCTATCAAACACTTATAATAGGGAAACTGTAATAAAGACAAGGTCTGGCCTTAAGACTAATTAAATTCTAGCACCCTATCCATCTTTATCAGGTTATTCTTTAAAGTACAGTTCAATGGGTAAAGAATCTGCCTGCAAAGCGGGAGACACAGGAAATGTGGGTTCAATCCCTGGGTCAGGAAGATCCCCTGGAGAAGGAAATGGCAACCCCCTCTGCATTCTTGCCTAAAAAATCCCATGAACAGAGGAGGCTGGCAGGCTAGTTCAAAGAGTCACAAGGAGTTGGACATAACTGAGTGATTATGCATGCAGACACAACTCAATTATACAAAATGTATAATAACAAATAATTTTCATGGGCTGTTTTAAGAATGTTCAAATGTAGTCAGAAATAAGTGACTTTAAAATATTAAGGAAAAGTGTTATTAGTATTCATGTAAAAATTTCTCAAGAATATGTGATTGTGATTAATTTCTTAGCTTATATTTCTGATCTATAAATTGATAAATTACCTTCGCATAAGAAAAACAAATATAAACGTACATTGTAAAGGTCACTTAATTTTAAGGAAGTTCCCCTCTAGTGCTTGCATATTATTCTGAGGACTTCACAAAATTAACAACAATAATTCTCTTAACCAAATGGAAATAGCTACAATCATTTTAGCATAATTTACTTTTCTCAGAGCAGTGCATTTCACTTCTTTGCACCATACTTAACTGAATATAAGCAACATGGTTTATGCATAGAAAAGAAAAAAAAATCCTGTTGCGATATTAATGACATTTTGGATAAAGCTAAAGAACTCACAAGGTAATGAAGAAAAAAATTGGAAAATACAGTATAAACACTGAAGCAAGGGAAGAGATTATAAACGGATAAGCAAAATATATGTGATAATATAAAACTGGTACAAATCCCAAATAACATAACATCAGAGAAGTAGCAGAAAATATATAAAATAAAGGAAAACCTAAAATATATTATTGGAAATGGTAAGGACCTAACAGAAACAGAAGATATTAAGAAGAGGTGGCAAGAATATACAGAAGAACTGTACAAAAAAGACCTTAATGACCCAGATAACCATGATGGTGTGATAACTCACCCAGAGCCAGCATCCTGGAGTGTGAAGACAAGTAGGCCTTAGGAAGCATCATCACGAGTAAAGCTAGTGAGGTGATAGAATTCCAGCTGAGCTATTTCAAATCCTAAAAGATGATGCTGTGTAAGTACTGCACTCAATATGCCAGCAAATTTGGAAAACTCAGCAGTGGCCGCAGAACTGAAAAAGGTCAGTTTTCTTTCCAATCTCAAAGAAAAGGAATGCCAAAGAATGCTCAGACTACCACACAATTGCACAAATCTCACAAAATGTTCAAAATGAAAAAGCTGGCTTAAAACTCAGCATTCAGTAAACTAGGATCATGGCATCTGGCCTCATCACTTTCATGGCAAATAGATGGAATGGAAACAGTGACAGACTTTATTTTGGGTGGGCTCCAAAATCAATGCAGCCATAAAATTAAAAGACGCTTGCACCTTGGAAGAAAAGCTATGAAAAACCTAGACAGTATATTAAAAAGCACTGGCAGAGACATTACTCTGCGAACAAATGTCTGTCTAGTCAAAGCTATGGTTTTTCTAGTAATCATGTATGGATGTGAGAGTTGAACCGTAAAGAAAGCTGTGCACTGAAGAACTGATACTTTTGAACTGCGGTGTTTGGGAAGACTCTTGAGAGTCCCTTGGACTGCAAGGAGATCAAACCAGTCAATCCTAAAGGCAATCAGTCTTGAATATTCACTGGAAGGACTAATGTTGGCTGAAACTCCAATACTTTGGCTACCTGATGCAAAGAACTGACTCATTGGAAAAGACCCTGATACTGGGAAAGATTGAAGTCAGGAGGAGAAGTAGATGACAGAGGATGAGATGCTTGGATGGCATCCCTGACTTGATGCATAAGAGTTTGAGCAAGCTCTGGGAGTTGGTGACAGACAGGGAAGGCTGGTATGCTGCAGTCCATCGGGTTACAAAGAGTCGGACATACTGAATGACTGAACTGAACTGAACTGAAAATAGATTCTTAGCTAACTATTATCTTAAGGATACTATTACATCCTTAACAGGTAAAATATGAATAAATTTATCTTACAAATTCCAAAACCTTAGAGTTATATAATATAGAAATATATTTCAAATGAAGAATTTCACAAAATGCTAACATAAAATAAGGTAATATTTTTGATTATTAGGTTACAAATAAAGAAATGTTAACTGAAACAGTCTATTATGGTACGGAATATGGGGAAAAGAAAGAAAGGCAAAAAAAGACAAAAGAAAAGGTGGAAGCCTTTGCAATGGCCGTGAAAAACGTTCTTAAACAGCCGGAGAAAAATGCCGAGAGAGACCCAGGTGAAAAGGGATGGGCTTGCTATGCCACCCCCAGCTCCATTTCCAGTCTGCAAAGGACCACACTGGAAGAGAGATTGCCCTCAGAGGCATAGGTCTCAGGGGTCAGACTCTCAAGACAATCAGGACTGAAGGTGCCTGAGAGTCCCACACAAGCTCCTGTCCTAATTACACCTGAGGAACCCCGGGTATTAATAATCTTGTGTGTGTGTGTGGGGGGGGCAATCCGTCGATTTCCTTTTAGATACTGGGGCAACTTACTGTGTGCTTACTGAAGCCTCTGGCCTGCTTCTGTAATGGGACTGCCTGGACGAGCAGCTCCTGTCCTAATTACACCTGAGGAACCCCGGGTATTAATAATCTTGTGTGTGTGTGTGGGGGGGGCAATCCGTCGATTTCCTTTTAGATACTGGGGCAACTTACTGTGTGCTTACTGAAGCCTCTGGCCTGCTTCTGTAATGGGACTGCCTGGACGAGCCAAAAAGTATTATATCAGTTATTCTTTATCTTCCAACTGGGATTCTGTGCTATTTTCATATGAGTTTCTGATCATGCCAGAATCTCCCTCACCCCTTTTGGGGAGGGATATACTGAGCAAGGTCCATGCCTCTGTTTTCATGAATATGGAGCCTTCCCTTTCTCTCCCTTTAGTTGAACAAAATGTAAATACTAGAGTATGGGCTGATGGAAAATCTGTGGGTCAATCACAAAATGCTATTCCTGTAGTTCTCAGGCTCAAAGACCTGCACTTATTTCCACATAAGAAGCAGTATCCACTGAAATCTGAGGTTAAGGAAGGGTTAAAACCCATGATCAAAAATTTAAAGGAAAGAGACTATTAATTCCCTGTAACAGTCCTTGCAACACTCCTGTTTTGGGTATAAAAAAATTAAATGCTAAATGGAGACTGGTTCAAGATTTACGTATAATAAATGAGGCTGTAGTTCCTTTACACCCCGTGGTGCCTAATCCTTATACTCT
>SJYC01028093.1:0-27255 GCA_006408675.1 Madoqua kirkii | reverse complement strand
ATGTCTTTCAATGATTCATTTGAAAATTTAAGATTTTACATGAAAAAATACTAAAATATTTTAAGACTGTCATTTAATAACAAATTATGAAAAGCCTAACTTAGCAGATGGGGAGAAAAATTTTTGTGGTCTGAAACGATTCTGTTAACTAGGTATATAAACATTTCACAGAAAGGAAATGCTGAATGTCTTCTTGAGTGTCAGGGCTTTTAGAACTGAATATGTGTACATCTTACTCAAAAATGTCAAGTAATTGTGTACATGTGTGCATGCATATATATTTTTATAATTTTTTTCTTTGAATATTTCCTCTGCTCCTTTCTATATTTATGGAACTTATTTTTAAAATTATTCCATGTCAGAACATTTCATTCATACTTCTCTTCTCCTTATCCTCCTATACTATCATCTTTAAAAAAAACCTGACTTGGTTGTACACTTCATTAAATACTTATAGCTATGTTCCTGTTTTGCCCCAGGGATTTCGTGACAGTCCTCACTTATTTGGACAAAGTTTGTCACGGGAACTCCAAAACTTTAATAGCTCTGAAGCAGTGGTGTTGCAATATGTAGATAATATTTTGCTCTGTGCTGAAACAGAGGAAGCTTGTTCGCGAGCCTCAGAAGATTTCTTAAACTTCCTGGCCGGCTGTGGTTACAAGGCATCAAGAGAAAAGGCTCAGCTTTGTCAACAATCAGTTAGATATCTGGGCCTAAACATATCAGAAGGGACTAGGGCCATAGGCCCTGAGAGAATTAAATCTATACTAAATCATCCCCTACCTATGACTTTAAAACAATTGAGAGGATTTTGGGGAATCACAGGTTACAGTCGCATTTGGATTTCGGGTTATAGGGAACTTGCCCGGCCTTTATATAAACCTATAGCTGAAACTCAGCAGACTCAAACCGACAAACTGATTTGGTCTTCAGAAACTTGAAAGGCTTTTAAGGTTCTTCAGACTTCTCTCCTGCAAGCTCCAGCTCTGAGCTTGCCCACAGGGTCAGAATTTCATTTGTTTGTCATTGAAAGAAAAGGTATGGCCTTGGGAGTGTTGACACAACCCTGAGGGCCTCACCACAACCTATTGCTTATCTAAGCAGAGAATTAGATGTAACTTCATGTGGGTGGCCCCACTGCCTAAGAGTAATTGAGACAGCGGCTTTATTAGCACCTGAACCTTTAAAAATAATTAATGGATGAAACCTTACTGTACTGACTTCTCATGATGTGAGTGGAATCTTAAATTCTAAAGTTAATATTTGGATGACAGACAGTAGGCTTCTTAAATACCAGTCATTGTTGTTAGAAGGACCAGTAACTAGGCTTAAAGTTTGTGGAAATTTAAATCCTGCCACTTTCCTTCCTGAGAAAGGAAAATGAAACACCTGATCACGATTGTTCTCAATTCCTAACTTTAAACTATGGAGCTCAGGAGGATCTAATGGATACCCCATTAGACAATCCTGACATGGAAATATTTATAGATGGCAGTTCTTTTGCTCAGGATGGAAAGCGTAAAGCAAGTTATGCCATGGTGACTGCTGAACAGGATTTGGAAACAAAATCTGGATTACCACAAAGTAGGGAGTATACTGGAGAGGACTGGGAAATCGATTTTACTCATAAGCCAAAAGCTAATGGATATTCTTGCTTACAAGTTTGAGTAGATACTTTTACTGAGTGGACTGAGGCTTTTCTCTGTCGTAGTGAACAGGCTAAGGAGGTTATAAAGATTCTCTTCATCAGTGGAAGGCTTCCCATGGTGGACATCTCCACTTCAAGGAAAGGACTTTCTCCAAGTCTGTGAATACCTTCGACAACAATCACATGCGATGCCTCTTCTTCATCTGATGACATCTACCAACTCTAAAATGAACTGGTGCAATACGCTGCACTTTAACTATGGACTTAATGTGACTTTTAATTTTGATTTTAACTTGTTTTAATGACTATGTTGCCTTACATCTGTAACTGTATAACTGGATTGGTTTCTAGCCTCGTGAAAGCTTTTAAGTTACAAATGGTTGCTTGTCTGGTGCAACACGTTGCACTTTAGCTATGGACAAAATGTGACTTTTAATTTTGATTTTTAACTTGTTTTTGCTGTTTGCTCCCTGCATCTGTAATTGCATAATTAGATTTGTTTCTAGCTGCATGAAAGCTTTTAAGTTATAAATCGTTGCTCAAACTCCTGCTACTGCTGCACCTTCCTCCAACTACTATTTGGGGGTCCCTGGATCAGATATCCTCAATATGAGGATTAGGAGAATAGGTTGCCTCGCCAATTTAGGGACAATGCCCCTTCTCAGTTTGGAAGCAGTTATGGAATGAGAACAACACCCCTTTTCCCTAGGCAACATAATTCTCCTAAAAGAAAAGAGGGTAATGAGAGAGTCATTTCCTAGGCAGGATGATAAGACGTCGAGGGGTCCCCAAGGAGAGAGGGGTCTGGAATTCTCAAGGAGGAAGAAAGGACAAATCCTCCAACTACTATTTGGGGGTCCCTGGATCAGATATCCTCAATATGAGGATTAGGAGAATAGGTTGCCTCGCCAATTTAGGGACAATGCCCCTTCTCAGTTTGGAAGCAGTTATGGAATGAGAACAACACCCCTTTTCCCTAGGCAACATAATTCTCCTAAAAGAAAAGAGGGTAATGAGAGAGTCATTTCCTAGGCAGGATGATAAGACGTCGAGGGGTCCCCAAGGAGAGAGGGGTCTGGAATTCTCAAGGAGGAAGAAAGGACAAACTTTTTTTCCCCTTCTCTACATTCCTTAGGATTATTTAACAACAATGTATTCTGCCTGAGGACAGTCTCTGGATTAAACCTTCTGGCTAATTCTGATATCTTAAAATGTAAATTATGGGAACAGGTCTGGTGAGGTCTTTATAACCTCCAGACATTCTTTGGATTCATTGGAGAGTACATAACTTCATTGCTAACCCTAACAAGGGTCATTGCTAACCCTAACAAGGGGGTGCTCTTTCTACCCCTTTCTGATGCCTATGTCAGAAGATTTCTCTATCTCCTTTATACTTTAATAAAACTTTATTACACAAAAGCTCTGAGTGATCAAGCCTTGTCTCTGGCCCTAGATTGAATTCTTCTCCTCTGGGGGCCAAGAATCCTGGTGTTGTGATTCAACAACAGTCTTTCAACTATATCCTCAGTAAGTTCATAGCAATGAAAAACATGCCTCATCCTAATTTGATGAGGTAGTACAATTAAGACATCCTTCCAAAAGCAGAACATAGATTCTTCTTTATTTGACTTGGAAAAGCCAAGAAAAGTCAATATAGGAAATTGACACAGTCAAATTGGGAGTGAGTATAGTACTGCAAATTATATAGAAAGTTTTGGTTTCAGAAGAAATATCCAGCTGTCACATCTGACTTCATCTACCGAGTTGCTTAGGCAACCAGAAAATACAAGAAAAACATTGGGAAAATGTACTGAATGTTTAATCGATAGCAATTTAGTATTTCTTTTCAGATTCTGAATTTGTCTTAAAGTTATTATTTTTCTTAGTTCATAAATGTATGGTTTCCAATGGCAATAAAATTCGTCTAAGTTACCCAAGATAAACCACAAACTCAGTGCTTATAAAATTACTGTTTATGTTAAAATGCTTAGGATATTGCCCAGTATAAGTAAAATACTCAATAAAATTTAGTCACTGTGATTATATTTGCAGAATAATTTGCATTATTATCATCACAATCCCACCAATAAAAAAAGGGACAAAGATTGTCTTTGGATACACAGTTGACAATCAGTAGGTAGAACAGTTTACATGTATTTTTGTTATCACATTTCTAAAGTAATATAAAGCTTACTCACTTCAGCACAGCCTAATACTTTAGGTATTTTCTTGAAAGTTTTTCAATTCAGATTTTCCCAAGTAGAAGTATGGTGAAAGATTATAAAATCTACAAGACACTATGAAATACAATAAGGTTCTGATGCCGTGCTTAGGGAGCTGACAAACTGGTAAGAATATTAAGAGAACTACAGAGATATGCTGGAGAAGGCAATGGCACCCCACTCCAGTACTCTTGCCTGGAAAATCCCATTGATGGAGGGGCCTGGTGGGCTGCAGGCGATGGGGTCGCTGAGTCAGACAGGACTGAATGACTTCACTTTCACTTTCATGCATTGGAGAAGGAAATGGAAACCCACTCCACTATTCTTGCCTGGAGAATCCTAGGGATCAGGGAGCCTGGCGGGCTGCCATCTATGGGGTTGCACAGAGTTGGACATGACTGAAGCAATTCAGCAGCACAGAGATATGTATAATGAGATATTGGGCCAGAGGAGAATTGAAGAAAACCATGGAGATTCAATAAAGACATGTCTTGGAAAATGAGGAAAGGCTCCATAGAGAAGCTACCATTAAAATGGTATTGCATAATAGATAGGAGAATTTCAACAGGCTGAGATAAAGGAGAGTTAACCAACTATCTGGGAGAAGTGAGAATATATTCCAAATGAACAAGCATGAAGGCAAAAAAAAAAAAAGCATCATAATATGTTCCAGGAAGATAATCTCATTTCGCTGGAGAGAAAAGGGATTATTGGCAGATGTAGCTGGAGATGCAGCATTAAACCAAATTAGAACTAAATTTGAATAGCAGAGAAAAAACTAAATAAATCCCTAGGTATCAAGAAATGCTATCTTCATATTTGTGGTCTCTTTCCCACACTTTCATAAAAGGACCATCCAAGCTGTCCAGGAAATCCAAGAAACCAAAACAAAAAGACAGAGTGACCCAGAGTTCAGTCTTTGGAATTACAAAACAAGCTATTGAAAGTCAAAACCAGGGAACAAAGGGAACTTCTGCAAAGAGTTCCACAAGTTCCACTGTGGCAATGGAACTGGAAGGAGAATCAGAGACAGAAAGAGGCCTCACTAGTAGGGACTTTACTAGAGGAGAAGCCTGGGATCTGGCAGGGTATTACAAGTAGAGCATCGATGGGAAAGGCCTCCAGATCTGGTCAAAGTTGAGGGGAGCCTTGTTGACGGCTGTAGTCAAAGCCAGGATGGGAGCTGCATGGGAGCTGTGCTAATGAAGCCTTGGAGCCTTGTCAGTTTGTGGTCTCTTTACTGTAGGATGGAGGGTTTTTGAACTGTGGTGCAGGAGAAGACTCTTGAGAGTCCCTTGGACTGCAAGGAGATCAAACCAGTCCTTCCTAAAGGAAATCAGTCCTGAATATTCATTGGAAGGACTGATGCTGAAGCTGAAGCCCCAGTACTTGCCACCTGATGTGAAGAGCTGATTCACTGGAAAAGACCTTGATGCTGGGAAAGATTGAAGGCGGGAGGAGTAGGAGACGAGAGAAGATGAGATGGTTGGACAGCATCACCGACTCGATGGACTTGAGTTTGAGCAAGGTCCAGGAGTTGGTGATGGACAGGGTGGCTGGCATGCAGCAGTCTATGAGGTCACAAAGAGTCGGACACGACTAAATGACTGAACTGAACTGATAGGTTTTCTTGACTGGGACTTGTCTATAGAAGGACCTCATTCCTTGGCCCACAGACTTGGATAGATTTCCATCTTAACCGCTCTACTGTGTATGACCAGAACCCCTCAGTTCCCCATGATCAATGACACTTGGAAGACAGCTTTCTCTATCTCCTCATCACTGTCTCACTGCCTCTGAGCCAGAAGTGAGCTGGAATACAATGGAGTGGTGATTACATGAAAGAGGGCTTCACTTCGGATACATTAAAGGGAGTGGACACTGGTGGGAACCTATTCTAAAGGTGAAGAAGAATGAATAATGACAGGGTTGGTGGAAGTAACAAGTACTGTAGATTATCTGAGACTCAAATAAACTATAATTTTACACTAAGTGTATATTTAATGTTGTTATTTATAGTTGTAACCCAATAAACTAAATTATCACATAAGGAATAAAGATATGCTTCCTATTCTTCAAGAGTACTTGTCTAAGGTATATTAACTGAGATATGCAAAGATGAGACCTGGTCTGCCATAACTGCTCAAATGTCCAGCAATAGTAGGACTTTTCTGGTAGCTCAGACAATAAACTGTCTTGCTTACAATGCGGGAGTCCTGGGTTTGATCCCTGGGTCAGGAAGATCCCCTGGAGAAGGAAATGGCAACCCACTCCAGTACTCTTGCCTGGAAAATCCCATGGACAGAGGAACATGGTGGGCTACAGTCCACTGGGTCGCACAGAGTCGGACACGACTGAGCGACTTCACTTTCACTTTCAGTAATAGTAGCAGTTCAGAATACTCAGAAATATCAGGTAACTTTATCCAAATCTATATATCCGATAAGTTGCAGAAAAGGCTCAAATCAATTGCTTTGCCTCTTTTCACAGCACCACAGATCCATCCTCCACTGCTTTGTCTTTGACACTTAAAGGATAAAGACAGTTTAAAATTTATGATACTATAAAACAAACTGCACAGTAGTATTTTTCTCAGCTTCTGTTAGCTATTCTCTATCTTTGGTTTAAACACTCATTATTTATGTATCCAAGAATAATGGTGATTCTTTATTCTACATTTGAGGTATAGGCCCCATTATTTGCACACTCTACTCCCCTTGAGGATTACCATCTATTTTTTTCTTGTGTGCATGCATGCTAAGTCGCTTCAGTTGTGTCTGACTCTTTTCCATCCTATGGACCATAGCCCAATAGGCTCGTCTGTCCATGGCGTACTCAAGAACACTGCAGTGGGTGGCCATGCCTTCCTCCAGGGGATCTTCCTGACCCAGTGACTAGAGCTGCAGCTCTTGTCTCTTATGTCTCTTGCCTTGGCAGGCAGGTTCTTTACCACGAGGGCCATCTGGGAAGGTGACTTTTTTTTTTTACTTATCCACTCTCCTTACTTAAAAGTTGCTTCTTAATTATTTTCACTAAACATTTCACTGCTTTCTAGTAAAGGAAGCACAAGATATTTTATGATAAGCAAGTGCAAGCTTGTTTAAATTCTCAGTGTATACTTGCCACACTAATTTTTTAATAAGAATAATATTAGATGGGGTTTATGTCTGAATCACTTAGCATACCTTGACAAAATTAGATTCAATAATTTCCTTTCTCAACTTCCACTTTTGTTTTTTCAAACTTCTCATTAGCACCATCTACCCAATTACCCCAGTTTGAATCCCTAAACGTTTTTTGAAACCTCTTTTCTTGTCTCAAACATAACAAGCTTTCAGCTGTTTTCAATTATATTTCTGTAATTTCTCTTATATCCACCTCCTCTTTTTCTTCCCCACTACCATGACCCTAATGAATACCAGTCACTTTTAATCATGGTATTTTGACATGAGGCTTTGACATTCTTGGATGAGGAAGAGTAATGAGATGAGTTTCAAGAAATCAGTTACTACTAATAAAAAAAATTGGATATAATTAAAAAAAAATTAAGTCCATCCTCATAATAATAGGAATCTTACTTGCCTACATCCCTCTCTCTACACTTTATTGAGAGTAAAGAAAGGAGTAGAATTCCAGCTATTAAGATGCTGAAGGTACATTCCTCAGGTTACATCCTTGGTCTTCATGGATACAATGTCATCCTTCAGTTAGGTTTTGACAGAAACCAAGTTTGACAACAATAGCCAAACTATTCCTTTCCTTCCAGTTTGCTTTTCCTCTAATTCATACTATATGATGCGAGAAGATCACTTTTCTTAAAGAAAGAACAATTCTCTGAAAACATAGTGTCCATGTTTAAAAATATCCTGTGGCTCCCCACAACCCAGGGTAGAGTCCAAATCCCTCATGTTGAAATACTGAGCTCCTTCAATCTAGCCTCACTTTATTATCTTGTTCCTAATAATTTTTCTCAGTCACCCCTCATTTCAACCAAACCAAAAACGCAGGCTATACCCTTCCACACTAATGTCAATAGGACACCTCTATTCATACCATTCCTTCTTTCTGCAGTGGTTTGCATGAACTCGTCCATGCATCCAAGTGCCACCAAATCTTTAATCCCCAGCTCAAAACTACGTCTTCCGTGAAACCCTTCCTATCATTCATGTTCAAAATGTCTCTTCTTCATAACTCTGAATTCTTTCTATCATGTATGAGCATTATTTTTGCCTGAGGAGAAAGAGGATGATAAAGTAGAGGGGAAAAAAAAAAAAGAGGAAAATGAGGAGGAAGACGTGGAAGAAAAAGATGGCCAAAAAAGTTGGAAAAAGAACAAGAGAAAGAATCAGAGAAAAGATGGAAGAAAATGAAAGATGTTTAAGAAGTGTTTGAAGGAACTCTACTAAGAAAGAGTATGAAAAAGGCAACCTTTAGCAAATCTTGGAAATGCAGAATGTTTGGTGGTTAATAAGAACATGAGCTTAAGTCAGAGAGGATGGGCTCATGCCCCAGCTCTCTAACCTGATAGATTGGTCATACTGTGTGCTGTGCTCAATCGCTTCAGTTGTGTCCAACCCATTGTGACCCAAGACTGTATCCCGCCAGGCTCGCCCTCTGTCTACAGGATTCTCCAGGCCAGAATACTGGAGTGGGCTGCCACTTCCTCCTCCAGGGGCTCTTCCCAATCCAGGGACTGAACCTGCATCTCTCAGGTCCCCTGCAGTGGCAGGTGGGTTCCTTACCACTAACACTACCTGATGTGCGAGGTCTCTCATATCAGGCAAGAACAGTTTTGTCATCTGTAAAATGGAATAATAGTAGCTATCCCACAAACTGCTGCGAGGATTAAGTAAGATTGTATTAGTGATGTGCTTAAGACAGAATCTGGCATATGATTTTTGAATTCTATAAATTTAAACTATGATACAGTACAAGAAATGATTTTATAATTTCTCTTAAAATAGGAAGAGGGTAGCTGAAAATCAGGGGAAGAGCTGAAATGTATACATGCCAAATACCAATACTGTAAAGTGAATGAGGGGTGAGCAGCAGTCAGGGCTGAATAACATTATTAAATAGAAAGTATAGAAAACTTTGTCTTAATTCAATCATCTACTGGCATCTGTTTAATCATAGCTGTTGATGACTTTTGCTGCTGCTGCATCACTTCAGTTGTGTCTGACTCTGTGCGACCCCATAGAGGGCAGCCCACCAGGCTCCCCCATCCCTGGGATTCTCCAGGCAAGAGTACTGGAGTGGGGTGCCATTGCCTTCTCCCTTGATGACTTTTGGTGGAGATTAACTTGGCATCCCTAGAAATAACCTATTGATATCTTCACAGAAAACAAGCAGAACAGGAATAGGCAAAAAGAGTAGAAGCTTGAGCAGAAGAAGCTCAGATTTAAACAGCAGATCTAAAATCACCATGTGGCCCAGGAATACCACTTCTAGGCATGTACGCTGAAGAAAGCAAAACTGAGACACATGTACGCCAGTGTTCAGTGCAGCACTATTTACAACAGCCAAGACATGGAAGCAATTTAGATGTCTATCAACAGATGAATGGATAAAGAAGCGGTGGTACATATATACAATGGAATATTACTCAGCCGTAAAAAGAACACATTTGAGTCAGTTCTAATGAGGTGAATGAAGCTAGAGCCAATTATACAGAGTGAAGTAAGCCAGGAAGAGGAAAACAAATATAATTTATTAATGCATATATATGGAATCTAGAAAGATGGTACTGATGAATCTGTTCATAGAGCCAGCAATGGCGATGCAGACATAGAGAACAGATTTGTGAATAGGGGTGGGGGAGAAGAGGGAGAGGGTGAGGCGAATGGAGAGAGCAGCATGGAAGCATGTACACCAACATATGTAAATAGATGGCCAATGGGAATTTGCTGTATGTCTCAGGACACTCAAATGGGGGCTCTGTAGTAACCTAGGAGTGGGGGGAATGGGCAGGAGGTGGGAGGGGGTTTCAAGAGGGAGGGGACATATGTACACCTATGGTTAATTCATGTTAATGTATGACAGAAATCAAACCAATATTGTAGTCATCAATCAATTTTAAATAAACACTTATTTTTTAAAATAATAAAGACCAGATCTAATGCTTTTGAAAAAGTCTGGGTTTTTCATAACATTAACATCTTACAAAAAAAAAAAAAACTTACAAAACAAACTTTTTGGCTAAGCCAATGCCCGTGCATAGTTCAAAACCCAATATGACCTAGTTCTCTTCTCTTGACATCCTCTATCTTCTAGAGTCTGGAGAGTAGGAGCAATAACAGCTGACACAGCTTGTTTTCCTAGATTTTCTAAACGGTGTGTGTGTGACTTCACTTAACTCTTACCAATTCTCTAAGATGGGTTCTGTTACTATCTTTACTTTGCATATTGCAAAACAGGCTCAAAGAGACAAACATTTATTCAAGCAGTCTAAAAGTTAGTGGTAAAACTATGGTGTGAAGCCAACTAGGCATGCCCCAGTCCTGTGCTATAAATAATTAAGAGGTATCTTCTGCACCCCCGTGTCACCTCAGTGGTAGAGTTACATAATTTCCTTTCTACTCCTATCTTTTCTGCTTCTCAGTCATGGCAATGCAGAAGCATTTACCCATGCCTTATCCCTGCCATCTCTAGGTGAGAAGATCCTGAAGAGGACATCCTTTGAATCATACCAGCCCATTACTAAGGCTATATCTTGCTTTCCATTCTAGTTTCATTTGGTAAATATTTACCTAGCAACAGTTGGTTTGTGACTCTTGATTTAAAGGTGGGGTTGGCTAATAAGAGTCCCTTGGACTGCAAGGAGATCCAACCAGTCCATTCTGAAGGAGATCAGCCCTGGGATTTCTTTGGAAGGCATGATGCTGAAGCTGAAACTCCAGTACTTTGGCCACCTCATGTGAAGAGTTGACTCACTGGAAAAGACTCTGATGCTGGGAAGGATTGGGGGCAGGAGGAGAAGGGGACGACAGAGGATGAGATGGCTGGATGGCATCACTGACTTGATGAACGTGAGTCTGTGTGAACTCTGGGAGTTGGTGATGGACAGGGAGGCCTGGTGTGCCACGATTCATGGGGTTGCAAAGAGTCGGACACGACCGAGTGACTGAACTGAATTGAACTGGCTAATGATAAATCACAAAAGGACATGTGATTTAAAACCTTTGAGTCTTCCTTTTCTCATCTGTACACCATGGATACGGATGATGCCTTCCTATCTCTTATTAGATCTATTTTGTGCTTTCTCTTATACTTTGGGATGCAGACATTATTTTAAAAGATCTATATCTTTATCCTATTACAGTGCCTGGAGTTTTAATAGATAGAGATGTTTGGGACTAATTAACTGATGAATAAGTGAATAAATAATGATTAAACACTTTGAATGACATACAAAGGCAATTATATCCCAACTGCCGAAGGAGTGAAAAGAGAGAAATCAGCAAGGCTAAGATGCTGGAGCTACACCTTGACATAAAAGAAAGAGTGGGAAGAGACAGAATGTTGGGACACATTGCTAGTTGTGGAGGAAATATGACATCAGTGGCAGATATTAACAAGATGGAGCCCCAGTCCAGGACAGAGAAGTAGGATAACTGTATGACAACACCTGCTTATTATATCGAGTCTTCCTTTTGGCTCTAACACAGCTGCCCTAAAGTAGTCGTCTTTGAGAAATGTTTTCTGTGCAAGTGGTAGTTTTGCTCATGGCCTGCAAAGCCTATCTCAAAGTTCTAAAAATATTTTCAGCTCCCACTTGCAGTGGAGTTTCATGGTTCTTAAAAATTACAGAAACGTTCTTCTTGTTATTACCCTCTCTAAAACTTTCACACTGCCAAGGTCAAACAGGGTTTTCACCTAATGCATTTTCTCTGGTGCTCTGGCCTGATCCTTGACTCAGCATCTTTTCCAAGATTTGCATTCAGATTTACATCTTTTGATTTTATATCGTAGGGAAGTTTACTACTTTACCTTTTATCAGAGTGGCTTTTAAGGAAAAGAAGGCTTATGGTGTTTTAGACGCTTTTCAAAAGGCATTTTAAGTACACATGAGGTAAAAAATTATGATATAACAGAAGTTATAAAATGAGGTATTGATTGACTTTCACACACAGAGAGATAAATTTAAGGCTTTTTAGGCTGGAATATATTACATTTCAGAATTGAGGCAACAACTAGTCCAGTATCAATAAAAGGTTTACATTTATTATTTCACCCCCATGGATTCCAAGAGTGGAATAATTTTCCTACCAAGCCAACTGCATATAACACATGATGATTTGATTCTTATTGAGAAAAAAAAAAAACTATAGTCAATATATCTGGAACCATCATAACAAGCTCCTGATTAGGCTGAACAAACCATTGTTAGCAGAGTGGGTGATACAAATCCTGCCAAAAGCAAAGGAACCAGTTTCTTTTCATAGAACACACAGACTTTTGTACAGCCAATGTTCCATTGGGTTAGTCTTTCTGGAATATTGAAAGTAGCCTGGTTAAGAACTCAGTCTTGATACTAGGCAGAGTTGAGTTTGAAGATTGGTTCTATCATTCTATGTCTGTTGGAGGCTGTATGTACAAGATACTGAGTCCTTAAAGTCTTAGTTTACTTAGCTATACAATGGCAAAAATAAAAGTACAAAACTCAGGACTTCTCTCATGGTCCAGAGGTTAAGAAGCTGCCTTCTAATGCAGGGGTTCAATCTCTGGCCAGGGAACTAAGATCCCACATGCCACAGAGCACCTAAGCCCGCTCACCACAACTACTGAGCCCATGTGCTCTAGAGCCTGTGTGTCATGACTAAAGAGAAGCCCACATGCCACACAGAAGATCACTCATGCCACAATCAAGACCCAGTGCAGCCAAAAATAAAGAAATATATATAACTCAACCAAACTGTGAGGAGTAATATAATGAATGTAAAATGTTTACTGCAATACCTAGCATATTCAGTAAATGTTTATTGCTATTTCTGTCACCAGTCTCATTATTATCATCAGCATTTCATAGCTATCATCATCATGCCATCCTTATCTTTACTAGATTCCAATTGTATAGTGGGCTTGAGAACCTTAGGATCAAAACTACTGGCTTACACAGAATGTCCTGTGATTTCTAAGATGCGACAGATATATGCAACCAACCTAACAAAGGAACATGTACATGAAGCTCCCTGTGGACATGAACTTCCTAAAAGCATGCTTATAGAACTATGTTGTGATCCTAATGACAGTGAAAGTCGCTCAGTCGTGTCTGACTTTTTGTGACCCCATGGTCTATATGTTCCATGGAATTCTCCAGGCCAGAATACTGGAGTGGATAGCCTTTCCCTTCTCCAGGGGTCTTCCCAACCCAGGGATTGAACCCAGGTCTCCTGCATTGCAGGCAGATTCTTTACCAGCTGAGCCACAAGGGAAGCCCTGGAATACTGGAGTGGGTAACCTACCCCTTCTCCAGCAGATCTTTCCAACACAGGAAACATACCAGGGTCTCCTGCACTGTAGGCAGATCTTTACCAACTGAGCTATCAGGGAAGACCATAGAATTATGCTGTAATCCTAATGACTGTGTCCCTGAAGGGGGACTGTAAAGGGGAATGGTTTTCCAAGATATTAAAATGAGAAAACAGTTGGGTATGGGAAGTAAGACTATACAGAAATAGTGAATGACAATATGGGATAAAGTGGGCTGAGAAGACTTGATTTCTAGACACATTCACTTTCCTACCTGAAATGTCTGTCAGCTTGGGGACATGATATGATGGCGGATTAATGAGGTCAGACTCAAATATCATTCAGTTGATGACTACTGGCCTATTGGGAGTGTCTACCTTGGGCAAAGGTTCAGGCTTTTGATGTATTTTACTATCTACATAAAAATAATTTGCTACTACCAAACAGTGAAATCAGTTTTTCTAAGAAGAACAAAGGTAATTCTCAGTCCTTCTACCTCTCAATATATAAGTAGTGATGCAATTTGGAACTGGGATGCTTGGGAACTTCCCCCTACTCACTCATCAACTGCCTCCCTGTCCCCATGCTCTCTAGCTTGTCCCTGCCCAAGTTATAATAACAGCTCCTATTTTGGATTTTTTTTTAATATATTATACACTGATCACATTCTTGTACAGTCTGGTAGGCAGAAGTAAAGCTGCTCAAGCTGTTTAACTATAAAGAAACAGTGAATGAGTATTAGAATCACTCAAATTGGGTTCAGATCCTGGCTCTAACCACTCACATAGTTCACTTATACATGCAGGACATGGTGGGGCTTTGCACTTGAAATTGGGGATGACAATCTCTGCTTTGCTAGTTCTTAAAAATATATATGATAATGTATACACAGTGTTTAGAACACTGGCTAGCATGTGAGAGGCATTAAAAAATAAAAGTTTCATAAAAGGGCTAGTAATGTTTAACATTTTCTCATTCACTTTATCAGGAGCATGATGGCTGAAAGAATAATTTTTTGCTGAGATGAGCATGTTGGCTTGGAATGGAATTTACAAGAAGTTTTCAAGAGCTCTGTCACAGTATAATGTAGTTAGATCCACAAATGGATTCAGCTGATACAGGTGAGGTGTTTTAAAAGTACACAGGGTGGGTAGGAGACATTGTTGTTGTGTGTAAAAGGCAGAGACTTCTGTGCTCAAAAATATCTTCCTTTTAGATGTGAAGTCAAGTGGGCCTTAGGAAGCATCACTATGAACAAAGCTATTGGAGGTGATGGAATTCCAGTTGAGCTATTTCAAATCCTAAAAGATGAAGCTGTGAAAGTGCTGCACTCAATATGCCAGCAAATTCGGAAAACTCAGCAGTGGCCACAGGACTGGAAAAGAACAGTTTTCATTCCAATCCCAAAGAAAGGCAATCCCAAAGAATGCTCCAACTACTGCACAATTGCACTCATCTCACATGCTAGTAAAGTAATGCTCCAAATTCTCCAAGTCAGGCTTCAACAGTAGGTGAACCATGAACTTCCAGACAGATGTTCAAGCTGAATTTAGAAAAGGCAGAGGAACCAGAGATCAAACTGCCAACATCCACTGGATCATGGAAAAAGGAAGAGAGTTCCAGAAAAACATCTATTTCTGCTTTACTGACTATGCCAAAGCCTTTGACTGTGTGGATCACAACAATCTGTGGAAAATTCTGAAAGAGATGGGAATACCAGACCACCTGACCTGCCTCTTGAGAAATCTGTATGCATGTCAGGAAGCAACAGTTAGAACTGGACATGGAACAACAGACTGGTTCCAAATAGGAAAAGCAGTATGTCAAGGCTATATATTGTCACCCTGCTTATTTAACTTATATGCAGAGTACATCATGAGAAATCCTGGGCTGGATGATGAAGCACAAGCTGGGATCAAGATTGCCTGGAGAAATATCAATAACCTCAGATATGCAGATGATACCACCCTTATGGCAGAAAGCAAAGAACTAAAGAGCCTCTTGATCAAAGTGAAAGAGGAGAGTGAAAAAGTTGACTTCAGAAACCTAAGCTCATGGCATCTGGTCACATCACTTCATGGCAAATAGATGGGGAAACGATGGAAACAGTGGCTGACTTTATTTTTTTGTGCTCCAAAATCTCCGCAGATGGTGACTGCAGCCATTAAATTAAAAGACACTTACTCCTTGGAAGAAATGTTATGACCAAACTAGACAGCTTATTAAAAAGCAGAGACATTACTTTGCCAACAAGATCTGTCTAGTCAAAGCTATGGTTTTCCCAGTAGCCATGTATAGATTTAAGAGTTGGACTATAAATAAAGCTGAGTGCCAAAGAATTGATGCTTTTGAACTCTGGTGTTGGAGAAGACTCTTGAGAGTCCCTTGGACTGAAAGGAGATCCAACCAGACCATTCTAAAGGAAATTAGTTCTGAATATTCACTGGAAGGACTGAGGCTGAAGCTGAAGCTCCAAGACTTTGGCCACCTGATGCAAAGAACTGACTCATTTGAAAAGGCCCTGATGCTGGGAAAGACTGAAGGTGGGAGGAAAAGGGGATGACAGAGGATGAGATGGCTGGATGGCATCACTGACTCAGTGGACATGAGATGAGTTTGGGGAAACTCTGGGAGTTGGAGATGGACAGGGAGGCCTGGCGTGCTGCAGTCCATGGGGTCACAAAGAGTCGGACATGACTGAGTGACTGAACTGACTGAACTAGACACTTGACCATGCATCTTTGAAGAGTGACACTTTTGCATATACTCTGATCTCAATTTTTTCCTAGATCCCTCTGCAAAATATTTCTTGCGCATAAAAGGAGAAAAACAGCAGATAACACATGGTATTCTAAATCTTACCTGGAAACAATGGCAGCCTAGGGCCTTGGTCTGGGACACTGCTTCAGTGACCAGGAGGAAGGAGGAAGAAGGTAAAGGGTGCTCTGAAATGGGCAATGTCAATCAAGATACCTTTGTCTATACAGTAGGTCCCCTACATAGGAACCTTCAAGTTGTGAGCTTTCAAAGATGAGAACGTGTATTCTATCAGCATCAGACATAAATGAAATTGCAGCTCCCCCCATCTCTGTTGCTGATGATCCTTCAGCTCTCCCATATCCCTCCTCCTCTCTTTCCTCCAGTCAGTAACTCTTCTTGCCTGTTCACTTGATGCCAGCCCTGTACACCAGCTGTTGTACTGTGCTACTGTACTTTTCAAGGTCCTGTGAGATTAAAAATGTTTTATTTTTTGTGCTTATTTTTAATGCATTATTTGTGCAAAAAGTATTATAAACCTATTACAGTACAGTGCTACACAGCCAATTGTGTTTGTTGGGTATCTAAGCTAAATTTGCTGGACTTATGAACACACTGGATTTATGAATGTGCTTTTGGAATGGAACTCCATCATATGTAGGGGATTTACTGTAATGTATGTTGACTTTAAGTAGAATATAAAAACCTAAGACTTTCTTCTCCAAAATTGGTTGCTCAGAGACTTTCACATTGGGAAGGCCTGGGACCCCAACATTGGGCTACCCCGAGGAGAGTGGGGCATGGGCTTAGAAAGTGACTCAGGTAAATGCAGGAGAGTTTAAAGCTGGGACTAGGTGAGGCAGTGCGTTGCAGCCGAGGCACATGAGCCACAAGAACAAAGTCCCAGGGGACAGACGACGTTGCACAATGAGGGCCAGTGAAGAGCACTGATCCCAACAGAGGACTGGCTGCAGGTACACTGGGTGGTGGGTAGCAAAACCTCAGCTCTGACTGAAAGCAGCAGGAGCCATGCAGAGTCGTGAGATCCGAGCGCTGGCTGGGTTATCCAGTATTATCTAGAAGATGCCTCGAGGCCAACCCTGGCTTCCTTCAACAGCTTCCAAAAGTGTCCTGGCCTCCCATTTCCACTCCTTTCTTTCAAAATCCTTGGTTGTCTCTGACCTCATTTCTTAGTATTCTCCCCCTTGCTCATTCTTGTCGCTCCTCTGACAGAGAAAATAGTCTCAAGGTTCTTATGCTTTCAGTTTTCTGTGCCTGGATATCTCGTTGGCTTGCTTTCTCACCTTCTTTAGGCTTCTGCTCAAAATACTACCTCCAAGTTCTAGAAGTCCGAGTTTACCACCATAACACATATGTGCCACTCTGTGCACCACACAAGCCTGAACCATCATTCCCTGTCTCTTGCTTTATTTGCCTTCACAGCACTCAACATCACCTTCACATTGACCATACTTAGCACGTCTCCTTTCCACAAGTCAAGGGACTCAATCTTGTTCATTTTACTGCCGTGTCATTAGATCCTTGAATAGTGAATGCTGGACACTCAATAAAGCTTCGTTGAGTAAGTGGGCTAGCTATCACCTATTTTAAGCCGATGTCCTGACCATCTTCCAACTGGGTAAGTTTCTCTTCTGTGTTTCCACAATACCCTATGCTTATCTCTGCCTTAGCATCAGCCACACTCACACTAGGCAGAATGACCTCTTTACTTACATGGCCTCCCTACTGCTGTGCAAGCTCTCAGAAGTCATGGATCCAGGCTTGTTGCCTCAAGCAGATTCAGTGCCCAGTAGGCACCTATGAATGCTTGAAAGATGAATGAAGGGTAGTAAACTGGCACAAAGTGAAAGAAGCAAGGGTTATCTAACGTTGATTCCACTGAGCCTCAGAGTCAGTGTTCCTCATATCTTCCCAGGTCACTGTGGTTCCAAGGTGCAGAGCTGCACTGAATATACAGAGGGGACTTGAGCAAGGATATGGGACTAGGGTTCAGAAAGGTCATTGTAGCCTCTGCTCCTCAAGTACCACCAGGCAGCTACGCTGTGCGAGGTGGAGAGAATGTGTAGGTGGAGAGAATGTTCTGGTTTCTTACTGGAAACAGGATCACTAAAGCTTCCTGGCTGACTGCGTGAGGCATTGAAGGTCAGAATGTACCAACTCCTGAGGCACAAGGTTCCTTACCTTTTCATCCAGGTTCATGTTTGCTTCACGAACCAAGAAGAAGTTTTCCAAGAGGATCAGAAACTGCTGGTAAACAATGACTGTTGTATTCTTAGATGTGTGTTACCATAGAGTTTGGTGTGAGTTCTTTAAGCTTTCAGAGGGTCAGAGCACGCGAGTCAGACAGGGGAGTTCCCCATTACAGCTGTTGGTTGTTTCATGGTGTGCCTATTAAATGGATGGACCGCAGATGTGTGGCTCAACCTTGGTAATCGGCTATCATGATGACCCCCCCTTTTATGGCATGAGTGGGTCATGTCACTGAATCTAGATTCTTCATCACCTTGGTAATGAAGGCAAGATTCACTGTTGGACTTACTGCTGCCTTCCCAACATGAAGACTTTAATTCTGACACCCTATTACTGTCATACAAAAGGAAAAGTAAGGGGCTGCTAGCCGAAAAACACCCAAAGTCAATCCAGGGAAAAACTCCTTATATATTAAAAACAACCTCTAAAATCCACTTGGTATTTTATTCGTGTTATTTTCTTTTGCTCACAGTCCACTGGTGGGGTGGAGGTGGGGAGAAGTTCAGTGAGAGCTGTGACTTGATTTGCCTCACGTTATATCTTCAGTCTCCACAGCAGTGCCTGGGCCTGGCTGGAACTGACAATTTTTGAATGAAGGCATGGTCTGCTTAGTCACTGCGAGGTAGAAGATGAAATATTCCTGAGTCAAGAAACTGCAGTGAAGAGATATATGTTAAGAAATAGTAAGGGACTGAGATTGAATTTCCCCTTTACTAACTGACCAGGTCTCTGATCTTGGGTAGGTACTTAAACTCGAATTCCCAGTGACCTTGTTTGTTAAATAAACAGATAATGGCATTTATGTGTCAAGTAGATTCAACAAAAGAAGTGAAAGTGGTTAGCACAAGGTTTGCAAATGGAAGATATTCAATTAATATTAGAATTGCTTCCTTTTTCTTCTCAAAGAAGAGATACAAATTGCTATAAAATTTCAAAGGAATTACGACGTTCACTTTTTTAAAATGTTTGACACTTGAGATTCCTAAGACATTAAATGACTGGCCTGAAGTCACACAGCTGACGAGAGGCAGAGCCGGGACTGGTGCAGAACTCTCCCAAATCCTAGATTACTGCTATTACAACCAGACTCCCTGGTCTCTACAGCCTCAGAGCTGGGCCTCCACCTAAAATACTGTAGATCTGAGAATCTATCCTGCTATCCAATCAGAAAGGCAGTGGTTTTGTAAGAGAGACAGAGGCTAGAAGGTTTCTTTAGATCCCCCTGGGAGGATACTGTCCTCTTCAAAGGAGTTCCCTGAGGACATTGCTGAAATTTTAATTCAAGCAAAATTATAAGTTTATTTGCCCTCTGCATGGCTCACATAAAACTAATTAGTATTCTTATGACACGAATTGAGGAACCTTGGAATTCATATAAAATGTGTTTATTATTTTGCATAATGAAATGTGTCAACCTCCATGGAAATTAAAGCAACTAATCTCTTATCAATGACAGTCAAACGTTGTCACACCTTCACTGAATGTCAGTTCTGTTCAGGTCTGTCATGGATCCATATAACTTTGATCTGACAGCAGGCAGTCATGTAGGTTTCAAGGAAAGAGATAGGAAAAGCCATGGCTTGTAACCAAGTGGCAATCAAAATGCACACTATACCAGATGACACAACCAAGGCTCTCGTGGTAAGAAAATAAATGATTACAAACCACACAAAGAAAGACAGTCATCCTCTACACGACAGCTCCTCACAGACCGTCACCAAGGTAGACTTGCTGGGTGGTGTAGAAACGGATACTCACTCCCTACCTAACAGCTTAGTGTGTCTTCTGATGCTAAAACTGAAAGTGGTAACTAGCGATGGGCAACAATAAATAAGTCATAAAACGTCTTGGCAAAAGAGTCAACATGTTCCAGGTTTGGCTTAAATTCTCAGAAATGCTTACATTGTGCTTCTGGTCTACTCTGTGATGATTAAGAAACTAAGATCTAAAGAAGCTAAGTAATAAGTCTTCGTTAATTCAGTCAACCCAGGGACAAGGGGCTGATTGGGTACCAGGTATTATGTGTGGGTTCAGGGAAAGCAGATGAATAAAACACCATCTCCATGCTAATGAAACCCATCTTTTGAGACATCAACCAACAAAACTACAATTTTCTAAAGCTCTGTTAAGGAGGTAGTCACAGTATATCAGTAATAGCAATTAATCACCTAAATCATTTATTAAAGCTATTGGTCAAACAAATATAGAACAAAACAAAGCAAAAAAAAAAAAAAGATGTAAATGGAGATTTTGGCTGAAACACCAAAGCAATAATCTCTTGTATCGAAAGAAAACCAACTTTTAAAAATATTGTCTAATAAGTACTGAGGCAGGGATTACTCCCAAATCCTAATCCCTGGTATTGTAGTTTTCTCAACACTTTCCTACATATTATCTCTCTTAATCCTCCCATGTAGAGTATTTCTTAAAATTCTATAACAATTCCAGTATTCTTGCCTGGAAAATCCCATGGATAGAGGAGTCTGGCAGGCTACAGTCCACGAGGTTGCCAAGAGTCAGACACGACTGAGAGCACAGCACATAACTCACAGTCACAGAACTGAAGCGGACAGAAGTAAAGGGACTTGTGCAAGGGGACGGACAAAAGCAACAGGGAAGCTAAAGTCGGATGCAGGTATCTGAGAGGCAGGGGTTTTCCCAATACTTCACAGGATGAGCTGTTTAATGTCACATAGAAGCACACAGTAACAAAGCTACTCTCAGAATCTACCAGAATCTACACTTTTTAAATTGGGGTATAGTTCTTGACAATGTTATGTCAGTTTCTGCAGTGTGACAAAGTGCGTCAGCCAAACACACACACGCACGTGCACACACACACACACACGCACACGCACACATGCACGCGCGCCCTCCCTCTTGGAACCCCTTCCCCCCACCCCTCTAGATCACCACAGAGCACGGAGCTCTGCTCCCTGTTCTACACAGCAGGCTTCCACTAGCCGGCTGTTTTACACATGGTAGTGTGTATATGTCAATCCCAATCTCCCAATTCGTCCCACCCCATTTTCCCTGACCTTGTGTCTACTTGTTCATTCTCTACACCTGCATTTCTATTCCTACTTTGCAAATAGGCTCATCTGTACCATTTTTTCTAGATTCCACATATACACATTAATATATGATACTTGTTTTTCTCTTTCTGACTTTCTTCACCCTGCATGACAGACGCTAGGTTCACCCACATCTCTACAAATGACCCAACTTTGCTCCTTTTGCTGGCTGAATAACATAAAGAATCTGCCTGTAATGCAGGAGACCCTGGAGTTTGATCCTTGGGTTGCTTAGATCCCTTGGAAGAGGAAATGGCAACCCACTCCAGGATTCTTGCTTGAGAAACCACATGGACAGAGGAGCCATGACTAAGCGACTGAACACACACACACACACACACACGCACACGCACACACACACACGCACGCATTTCATTGTATACATGTACTGCATCTTCTTTATCCATTCATCTGCTGTTGGACATTTAGTTTGCTTTTACGTGATGCCTTTTGTAAACAGTGCTGCAATGAATCTACATTTAGCAATGCCTCATCCTGGCTTCTTCCACTACAGACTGGTTCTTACTTATGGTTTGATCCTTGGTAACTTGTTTAAATATAAACTGTGCTCTTTTTCAAGGGTTTTAGTATCTTCTTCTAAACATAGGTGAGTGGTTAAGAGTTTGGACTAGGGAATCCCAAATCTGATCCTGAATAGGGTTATTGACATTACCTGGGTAGTTTAAACTCTGAATTGTTTCCTCATCTATAAAATGGGATAGCGATGCTTGCCTCATAAGCTATTTATGGCACATATTAGGTGAAATAATGCATATTAAGTGCCTGGCATAATCCTTGGTAACAGCAGATTTTAGATTTAATAGCTATTTATTAAACAATAGGGTCAGTGACAGTTTAGTAGCTCACACTCACCCAGGGACTCAGAAAGGCCATACTTTCATAACCGTATCTCATAACCTTTATTCCAAAGAGATGCTAAAACACAAGCTCTGTGCTACATATTACTAGTGGGAGGCTCTGTGCAATCTACAGACTCATAACAATATTATTACCAAGACTGCTCCATTAACTAAAAGACACTTGCCACATTTATGAATGTCTTAAGTAAAAATGCTTCATTGGCTTAAACAGAAAGAAAAGACTATCAGTTTTACTTTACATGAGAACTTTGGGTTGGCACTAAATATATACATTTTCCAGGTTAGTAGATCAAAGCAGATATTTCTGATACCTGCAATATTCTCTTCTCTCTTTGTGTCTGTCTACTTCTTTCTCTCTCTTTCTCATGCACCAGTGTGTCTGCATATACACATTAACTGCTTGCTTTTAAGCTACCTACAAGGACTGAGTGTAGACATTAGATTCGGTTGTGTTTGTGTGCTTAATCGCTCAGTTGTGTCCAACTCTGTGACCCCATGGACCGTAGCCCACTAGGCCCCTCTGTCCATGTTGCTGCTGCTGCTGCTGCTAAGTCACTTCAGCTGTGTCCGACTCTGTGTGACCCCAGAGACGGCAGCCCACCAGGCTGCCCTGTCCCTGGGATTCTCCAGGCAAGAACTAAATTTTTATTGACTTGGAGCTGCACTTTTACTCCTTCTCTGAGAGAACCGGTGAGGAATAGCCCCCCATAAAGTCAGAGGTATAGATGACAGCATGAAACAGTAAAGTAGGTGGACTCTGGTTTTGGGGGTAGATGCTCGGGAACCGGGGATTTCCTGAGGCTCAATCCCACCTTTGCGTATGCCGAAGCCTCTTTCCTCATGACTTTTGCCATGGGCGGAGTTCCTCACACTGGCTCCCGGCACAAATGGCCAATAGATTTCAGACAATAATATATATATACTCATCTCACTCTCTAGTAAAGTAATGCTCAAATTTCTCTAAGCCAAGCTTCAGTAATACATGAACTGTAAACTCCCAGATGTTCAAGCTGGTTTGAAAAGGCAGAGGAACCAGAGATCAAATTGCCAACATCCACTAGATCATGGGGAAAAGGAAGAAAATATCAGAAAAACATCAATTTCTGTTTTATTGACTATGCCAAAGCCTTTAACTGTGTGGATCACAATAAACTGTGGAAGATTCTGAAAGAGATGGGAATACCAGACCACCTGACCTGCCTCTTGAGAAACCTGTATGCAGAGCAGGAAGCAACGGTTAGAACTAGACATGGAACAACAGATTGGTTCCAAATAGGACAAGGAGTATGTCGAGGCTGTATATTGTCACCATGCTGATTTAACTTCTATGCAGAGTACATTATGAGAAATGCTAGGCTGGAGGAAGTACAAGCTGGAATCAAGATTGCTGGGAGAAATACCAAGAACCTCAGATATGCAGATGACACCACCCTTATGGCAGAAAGTGAAGAGGAACTAAAAAGCCTCTTGATGAAATTGAAAGAAGAGAGTGAAAATGTAGGCTTAAAGCTCAACATTCAGAAAACGAAAATCATGGCATCTGGTCCTGAGAGGGTAACAGGCAGAAAGGCCAGGGGTCTCCAAATGGAGGAAATAGCCTGCAAGTGTCAGACATTTTATCTCTCTTAAGCAGCAGGAGGAAACAAACTAGAGATATTTTCTCCTTCTCTATACAAATTTAAAAAGAGGTTTCTCTTAAAATTCTGTGTTGCTATAATGACACCTAGTTTCACTTGAAGTTAACCATTGCCTTTTTTTATGGAAATGTTTGTCTTAAGCTATGCTAATGTACTGTGCATTTACCCCAAACTCTGTCTTCAAGTCGGTTCCACCTTTTGGGCCCAGAACCTACTTGATAAACCAGTATGTCATACTCCGATAATGTTCCTCTAATCTAGGTAAATGAAACTATTTATATGGTGATCTGCCCTTCCTCAAAACTCAAGTTAATCATTTTATGGCCTAAGATAAACCATTTAGAGCTAAGGTTATCCCAAAATACATCTTATGGGTGAGGGGCCTGGTGCCATTCTAAGTTTTGAGACATTCCTTTCTTTCATTAACAGACTGCTGGTGACTATATAACATCCAGCTAAAGACTAGCAGGCGGGTACTCTTTCTACCACCTTCTGATGCCTATGTCAGAAGCTTTCTCTATCTCCTTTATACTTTAATAAAACTTTATTACACAAAAACTCTGAGTGATCAAGCCTCGTCTCTGGCCCCGGACTGAGTTCTTCTCCTCCAGAGGCCAAGAATCCCGGCATCGTGATTCAACAACCTTTCAGTCCCATCACTTCATGGCAAATAGATGGGGAAACAGTGGAAACAGTGTTAGACTTTATTTTTTCAGGCTCCAAAATCACTGTAGATGATGATTTCAGCCATGAAATTAAAAGATGCTTACTCCTTAGAATGAAAGTTATGACCAACCTAGATAGCACATTCAAAAGCAGAGACATTACTTTGCCAACAAAGGTCCTTCTAGTCAAGGCTATGGTTTTTCCAGTAGTCGTGTATGGATGTGAGAGTTGGACTGTGAAGAAGGCTGAGCACTGAAGAACTGATGCTTTTGAACTGTGGTATTGGAGAAGACTCTTGAGAGTCCTTTGGACTACAAGGAGATCCAACCAGTCCATCCTAAAGGAGATCAATTCTGGGTGTACATTAAAAGGACTGATGCTAAAGGTGAAACTTTGGCCACCTCATGTGAAAAGTTGACTCACTGGAAAAAACTCTGATAATGGGAGGGATTGGGGGCAGGAGGAGAAGGGGACAACAGAGGATGAGATGGCTGGATGGCATCTCTGACTCAATGGACATGAATTTGAGTGAACTCCAGGAGTTGGTGATAGACAGGGAGGCCTGGCTTGCTGTGATTCATGGGGTCACAAAGAGTTAGACACGACTGAGTGACTGAACTGGACTGATACATATATATATATTTAAGTGCTAGGTGATAAGGTAGTAGGGGAAGAGGGAAGAAGATAAACAGTATGGTTTTTATATTAACCAAGACTTCACTGGACTAGTAAGATTGTTTCTTTCTAACAAGAGCAATAATAGTAGCTTTCTTGGGGCTTTCAATCGTAGTGTTTTTTGTTATTATGTAAGGAAAGACTTTATAAGCTGCTTTTCTTTAATCCTAAAAGCACCCATAAAGATGATTAGAATTTATGTTCATCATCATTCCAAAACCCAGCATTTTCTAACCTAAAATATCTGGTTTTATATAGTTATAAAATAACTGTTACTACTGTTAGAACAACCACATTATGTATTAAATAGATCTTTGTGAACTGGCCTGGGTACATAAACACCCTTATGATGGTAGTTCTCAATCTCTGAGTGCTAGGTGATAAGGTAGTAGGGGAAGAGGGAAGAAGATAAACAGTATGGTTTTTATATTAACCAAGACTTCACTGGACTAGTAAGATTGTTTCTTTCTAACAAGAGCAATAATAGTAGCTTTCTTGGGGCTTTCAATCGTAGTGTTTTTTGTTATTATGTAAGGAAAGACTTTATAAGCTGCTTTTCTTTAATCCTAAAAGCACCCATAAAGATGATTAGAATTTATGTTCATCATCATTCCAAAACCCAGCATTTTCTAACCTAAAATATCTGGTTTTATATAGTTATAAAATAACTGTTACTACTGTTAGAACAACCACATTATGTATTAAATAGATCTTTGTGAACTGGCCTGGGTACATAAACACCCTTATGATGGTAGTTCTCAATCTCTGCCCCATATAAAAATGATTCACAAGCCAGTGCTGGCTCAGTCAGAGTGGTGTGGAGAGATGGAGGAGGGAAGTTAAGTAGAATTCATATACTCAGAATATATTAACCACTTAACAACTGTACTACCGGGAAAGTACCTAGTGGCTTTCTATGAAATAATGCCTATATGTTCCAAACAATGAAAGAAAATTCTTTTTTAAAAAAATATTAATTTATTTTTATCAGAATATAATTGCTTTACAATGTTGTATTGGTTTCTGTTTACAACAGCATGAATCAGCCATATTTATACTTATAACCCATCCTTCCTGAGCCTCTCTTCCTCCTCATCCTCATCCCATCCCTCTAGGTCATCACAGAGCACCAAGTTGAGCCCCTGTGTTATAGGAACAGCTTCCTTCTGGGTATCTACTTTACACATGGTAGTGTATTTATGTCGAAATGTATTCTTCATTAAATTTTTCCATTATTTTAAAAATCTTTGCCAACCATTGCTTCTTATATGCAATTAGACTAACAGATAATAAGATAACAATGATGATTGGACAAGGAACTCGTAATATACATAGTAAAGCTCTTTGCATGGGCCCATGTGCACCTGATTGTGATTCAATATTACACACACATTCTTAATTCACATTTTCCATCATTGAACGTTACTATTTCCTATAATGAAACTAAATACGCCAGTAATTCATGGTGTTTTTTTAAAAAGCACCATGCTTTCGAGGTCTATACTGCTTGAATAGATTTGAGAATGTCTTCTGTATAGTGCATTTGCCAAGGTCCAGCCCTGGTGGATCCAGGGTAATTTGAAAGGAAGACAGAATCGGCGTCCTAGGCAAAAACTTATTTAATTACAAATATAAAGAGAGATTAGAAAATAATAGTGTAGTAGGAAAATTAGTGGAGGAAAAGAAGCTGAATAACTTGGTTTGCATGGGACACCAATAAAACTTCGAGACAAGAAGCTTGCACCACTTACGTAGGCCATAGGCATCTTTCCATTCTCCCGAAGGAGAGCAGGCACTGAGGCCTCCCCAGTCTGATCTTAGAAGCCCAGGCAAAATTAACAGGCTTGGTGAGTATCCACCTCCAGATGGGAATTCAGCCAGAAAAACGGAGAACAAGAAAGAAACAACACGGGGGAATCAGTCTTTCCAGAAACTGATCTGATTTCTTTATTT
>SJYC01028091.1:0-33225 GCA_006408675.1 Madoqua kirkii | reverse complement strand
TCTGATGCCTATATCAGAAGCTTTCTTTATGTCCTTTATACTTCAATAAAACTTTATTACACAAAAGCTCTGAGCGATCAAGCCTCGTCTCTGGCCCCGGATTGAATTCTTCTCCTCCGGGGGCCAAGAATCCCGGCGCCGTGATTCAACAACAACCTTTCACAAATAACAATGAATTAAGTTATAATCTAAAATATAAATATACATGCATCCATACTGATTTAAATAAACAGACAAATTTTTGTGCAAAAGAATTCCAAATAATCTATGCAGATAACCTATCATCAAAGATTTATTTATTCCATATATAAAGGGCATCTAATCAATTATATAAACCATAATGACCATATATGTGTTTGTAGGCTTAAAGATGTTGACATCATGGACACAATATATATACACACACAAATATATATACACCTATATAATATACACATATGTATATAATATATACACACATGTGTAGTATATATAGATTGTGTTCATTTTTGCATAAACTGTACTATTGTATAGTATATGTTACTACACAATTATGCCAAGCCTTGTCACTGTTTCTAGGATACAAAGATGAGTAAGGTAGACAAGGTCACTGTCTCAAGGAGATTAAATTTTAGGAGGAAAGATAATATATGGATAAAAATAATAACATCAAATTGTGATAAAGAACATAAACATGGTTATCTGATGGACTCATGGGACTATGAGGTTGAGTGGTTTTAATAAAACCTTTTTGCAGAGGTGATTTTTTGAGAGAAAGTTGAAGGATGAGAAGGAGCCAGTCATCGAGTGTACTGGAGGAAGAGCACTCTGCTCCAAATCTTAGCTCTCGCCTAGTTTGAGTTTGGGAGAGAGAACTGACAGTTTTCCCCCAGGCGTGCAATAAAATTCACACACAGTGAAGTCTTAGCCAGGGTTATTTGGTCGCAAAGATAAACAGAAAGCAAACAAATGAATGGATATAACTAAGTTAAGGGGAAAAGGAATTTATTGCTAGAAAATTGGGCAGGTTAAAAAACTGATGCAACATTGGAAAACTAGGTTCAGACATAGACAAAAACCAATAAAGCCCCTACCGGTATAAATAAAAGGAACTGCTTAATGTCTCTGTCAAAATATTTCCCATCTTTGCGTTCATTCCAATCTGACCAGGAACTGTGATCCAGCTTGGGTCACCTAAGGAGACTGCCCAAGGTAGATTAGGGCACCTACATTTGCAGCCCCAGAGCATCAAAGTAGCCTTGTCCATCTGAATTGGGGAGATGAGGCAAAAGCCATATGAAGATCTCAATTCTCACATACTTTAATAAGATTCAAGGTCCAGGGTACACTAGAACTGGAAAATCTATCAGATTCTCCATAATTAGAAAGCTAACAAACTATATCATAAGCTACTACAAATGCTGAGAACATGTCTCATGCTGACCAGCTTTTCCAGGCAGACCTAGGCTTGCCCAAAAGGAGATTAATGGCCCTTATTCCAGGATTCAGATAATATTACAGACAGCAATTCACAAATACATTCTGAAAGATGTACAGTATATCTTGATTGACTATGATGCTGATTATCCATTAAATTCAGCTCATTTGACTTTACACAATGGACTTTTTGGTGAGTCACCTATCTCCCCTCCTCCAACCCAGTTCCCTTCCTCATTTGCTCCAGAGGAGGTTTCTCGTAGAAGCTGCTACTACTGGGGTATAGGCATAATGTTGCCAGCTTTCACACCTTACCATCTAACTACTCCAATATGGAAATCCCCATTTGTAAAAAATTTATATTTTAAAGTGGTTAATTAGGAAACACTCAACATACATATATAAAACAATCGCTTATTTATTAGATAAATTCAGAAATGTTTATAAGAAATGGTAAGATACGTAGGATTGGAGAGCAAGCAGGGGAAGCTAGACACAGCTAATAATAGTTGAAACCAAGTAATGGGGAAAAAGGAGTTCAATATGCAATTTTTTTCTCTTTTTTACATGCATTTTTGATTTTAACTCCTCATCTATGAAGTGGGGATAAGAATGCTTTGCTTACATCATGGCATTTTGTGAGAAACAAGTATATAGAGGTTTTTGTACACTTTAGCTCAAAATGTCAGGGATTTTATTATCTGTAATGATAGAAACTGGACGAATACCCTCTAAATTATAATTTAGTTCCAAAATTGTCTTCAATGATATAATTACCTTGTCAAGTCGCCATAAGAATGATCTGTTAATAAGAAATAAATAAAACAGTGGAAAAACCACTGGAATAAGGGTGGAGGTCTTCTTTTTAAAGTTTAAATATACTGATTCTCAGACCTTGTTTCAGATGCTGCTTTTTGCCCCCACCCAAAATTAGGAACCCCAGAAATCTGCCTTGCCTTGAGATTTCCTCATCTGTAAACTGAAGGCACTAAATTACCCCATTTTAGACTATTTCCTTAAAATTCTCTGAACATTTTCTAGCGTTGTTTCTTTCTTTTCTTTATTGTAAAGGTCCATATGTTATCCACCCCTCTAAGAATCTTCCTCTTAAAAATGAAAAACACAGGTCTGGGTGAACATGTGAAAGGGAGAAAGGGAGAACAAAACCCCTAATTCAAGGAAAAACAGAAAAGTTAAGACCTCAGGAGTAATCCTCTGTGGGAAGCCGGTCAGGGATAAGCGCCTAACTGGAAAGGTTAGGAAAAAAAAAGCAGAGAACTGAACTATGCAGAGTGGAACAGATTCTCACATAACACATTCTAAAAATCTTCCTGGAAGTGGTGGTTCCAATAACGACTTGAAGAATAGGAGTAAGCGTTAGTTGTATAGAGCAGAGAGATAATTGGTTGGAAAAGGAGGGCCAAGTGGAACATAATTGCTTAGGAAAGAGACCTTTTGCTGTGGTCACATTTTGATATAGAGAACTGCTCAAAGATGAGCAAACAGCTTCATTCATCTCCGAATACCTCATAAAGTTTTACAGGGTTGTCTAGGATGAAATGAGTTAATATGTGCAAAGGGTCGAACAGTGAGTATGGCAGAGTAAACACGTAATAAATGTCCCTGAATTTCATTTTGGAGAAGACAGGTTAGTGCCTAAACAGTGGAACAAATGGCTGACAATTAGCAGCAGCAGGGGAATCGAACGTCACAGCTGACTTTTCACTACCACCCCCTGCTCTCTGGGATGTCTAGGCTCCGCGTTGGAAGGGCAATCAGCCTGTGTGCTTCTTAGGACAAAGTGTCTTGGCTTTCCTTAGAGAATGTCACAGATATTTTCATGGGAACAAATGAGTGGAGAGACCTTTGTGGCCAAGTCGTCTTCATCTCCAACTAAGCAATTTATCTTTGCCACGTGTTCTAGATTTAGGGTAGACTGCCTGATGAGCTAAAATGACAGATGGTCCTTAAGAAAAGTCTGACTCAGCAGGTTCAACAGTACAGACATTTATCTTAGGACTTTAATAAAAAACCCAGACATACTCACGAAACAGATCTCGGTGAGGCAACCTGAAATATTATCCCGTAAGCAAAACTGTATCTTTTTTATCATCACAACTTATATTTGTCAGGTATCTTAAATTCTGAAATTCCTCAATGTTTATTCATTCTTTAACTTGACAAACACTCTGTAAGGAGATCACTGTGTATTTTTTTCCCTCTAAAGCATTCTGATGGCGCTGGTGTTTGATTTGAAAAGTTCTTCGTCACTGCAATATGGGTGTAGATCTTCTCCCAACCTGATTATTAATATTATTGATGAAAATAATAACTAAAACACTGATCAAGAGACACTTCAATTAGATAGAGTTGGGAGACCAGAAGAGGCCGCTTTCACACCCTGTGATGAAAGCAGAGTCAGACAGGAAGCAGAAAGACTTCTTTTCTGTCAGGGATTCAGCCAATGAAAAGCCAAGCACTGTTTATTTACCTTAGGCCTCCCAAGTTCCTTTTCTCCAGTGTAAAAGGGTTCTCTTTCCTTTTTTTGTGCAGGGATTTGCATGTAGCTCCTCATGGTTGCAAACCTGAAACTGCAATTCTTTGCTGATCCCAAGGAAAATCATCTTTGTTGGGGAAATATCTGACAGTCTCTTTGTCTCAGGTCAATACAGCAAAAAGTTTCTGCCATTTGCTGAGCGCTCACTATATACCAGGCCCTAGTCCAGGCCCTATTCATATGTCATCTCATTTGGTAATCCTGTGAGGCAGTAGTATTATTATTATACCCATGTTAGAGACAAGGAAACCGAAGCTCGGACATGTAAGGGAAAACTCAAGTTCCATACCCCAGTTTGCTTGACATTGAAGTGCTGGTCTTTTCACTGTCCTCTTCCTCTGCAAATGGTTAGGAAGTTTCAATGATTTAGATATTAACTTACCTCAGGGAAATCACAGACACAATTATTTGCTTTCACAAGGCCAAATCCTACCTACTAAATGTTTGGTTTCTCAGAAGCCATTCTGAGAATGACTAATGCTCAATTATTAATGCCATCCCTTTTATTATCAAACACTATTAAGTCTAGATATTTTAGTCCAGTATGTAAAGTCTTATTACTTATTTATCAAAGATACAACTTAAGTCTTACTTCAAAGATAAAGCGTGAGATTGTGCTGACACGATTTTATTATATTATATTATTATAATATAGTTGTCTTACAATATTATGTTAGTTTCTGTTGTACAGCAAGGTAAATCTGTTATCATATATGTATGCCCACTGTTTTTTGGATTCCCTTCCCATTTAGGTCTTTGAGTAGAGTTCCCTGTACTATACAGTAAGTTCTCATTATTATTACTATTTTATAGTAATTTGATAGGGATTACATGGAAACTTCAGATTCCTTATTTGCAAAATAAGCAAACTAACATCTACCTTGCAGGATTATTGTAGGTACTAAGTGGGATAAAATATTTCTAGGCTAGTTCCCTATATTTTCTGCAGTAAAAACCATAGGTTTTTTTTTATTATTATCTTATCATTATTTAAAGTAGTAATGGAAAATTCGTGAATTATTTTCAGATACCTTATAAATGTTTGTTGAGATTTGGGGAACAAATGCTAAGGGAACTCAGCACCACCAAACCAGCCTTACAAATCCTAAAGGGACTTCTCAAGGTGGAAAAGCCATGAACAGACTCAAGAAAATCACTAATGGAGAAGCTCACTGGAAAAGGCAAATATAAAGTAAGGTAGGAAATCACCTATTCACAAATATGATATCACAACCAGCAGCCATGAGAAGAGGAGAGATTTAGGGAACAAAAAAATGAGTTAGGTATAGCTGCGGAATAGAATATAAATAGAGAAGAGAACACTTTATAGTACAACCTGTTATATCTTGGCTTAACTTTCTAAGCAAAGACTGTCAAGGGTTGTGGTAGACAGAATAATGTTCTTCCAAAGATGTCTATCTTCTAATCCTTGGAATTTATGAATATGTTAACTTTCGTGGCAAAAGTACCTCTGCAGTCATGATTAAATTAAGGACTCTAAAATGGGAAGATTATCCTGGATTATCTAGGAGCATCCAGTGTAATCTCAGTGTCTTTATATACAGAAAAGGATATGTTTGGACAGAAATAGGGTCAGAGAGGAATTTAAGGATGCTATTTTTCTGGTTTTAAAGACGGAGTTCAGTTCAGTTCAGTCACTCAGTCATGTCCCACTCTCTGTGACCCCATGGACTGCAGCACACCAGGCTTCCCTGTCCATCACCAACTCCTAGAACTTACTCAAACTCATGTCCATTGAGTTGGTGATGCCATCCAACCATCTCATCCTCTGTCATCCCCTTGATGGAGAAGAGGCCACAAATCAAGGAATAAGGCATCCTCTAGAAGCTGGAGGGTTTCCCTGGTGGCTCAGACAGTAAAGAGTCTGCCTGCAATGCAGGAGACCTGGATTCAATCCCTGAGTTGGGAAGATCCCCTGAAGAAGGGAACAGGTTCTAGTTCTCTCGCCTGGAGAATTCCACGGACAAGAATGTGGCAAGCCACAGTCCATGGGGTCACAAAGACAAACAGCTAGAAAATGCAAGGAAACTGACATCCCCCTAGGGCCTTCAGAAGGAACAGAGGTCTGTGGACACTTTAATTTTATTCTAAAAGCCCCATTTGGGACTCTTGAAATTTAGAAACATAATATATATATATATATATGTGTGTGTATGTTGTTGTAAGCAACAAAGTTTGTGATAACTAGTTACAGCAGTGATGGGTAAGTGTGCTTAATGATGTTGATCTATCTAAAATCTGAAGGAGAGAAAAATACTGAGAATCCATTGTAATCTCAAAAACTTCCTAGAGGTAATGATATACCAGCAGATTACTGATGATTATTCTTCTCCCTCAGCCAGTCTATCTTTAGCGCCGATGACGACATAGAGTAACTACGGCTTAAAAGTGTCAGTGGTCTATTCCTTAAAGGGGCGGATGTAGGGCTATATTTAAAGGTTAAGTGAAATACACTGATGTGCTAACACTGATTGCTTCCAGGTAGTGGGATTGTGGAAGACTTCTGCATGTGTGTGCTCAGTTGCTTCAGTTATGTCCAGCTCTTTGTGACCCTATGGACTGCAGCCTACAAGGCTCTTCTGTCCATGGAATTCTCCGGGTAAGAATCCTGGAGTGGGTTGCTACATCCTCCTCTAGAAGATCTTCCAGACCCAGGGACTGAACCCGTGTCTCTTGCATCTTCTGCATTGCAGGCAGATTCTTCACCCAAGGAGCCACCTGGGAAGCCCATTTATCTGTGTATGTTTCTCTAACTTTCAAATTTTCTATAATATGCATATATTATCTTTACAAAATGAAACTAGTATAAACTGTAAGAAAATAAACAAAATAATAAAATCGGGTAAAAAGAAGGTATCAGTGGTCAAGGTCATTCATTTTAATTCCCTTGCTCTAATTCTGGGTTCATTCCATAATCTCATTTATTATAATTTGGCTTCCTAGGTAGACAATATACTGTGAAGAGTGACTGAATTGCCAACAAAATTTTTTGCTCACTTGGCAGATTTATCCTTCACTTCAGATTGATTAGTTGGCTTCAGATTTCTGTTCACTCTTTCACTCATATATTCAACAAATATTCATTGAGCCTCACTAGTTGTCAGGTACAATACTATTCCAGGTGCAGAAATAAATCAAGTACAGTTCCTCCTGTTACAGCTTTCACAGTCTGATAAGGGAGACAACCTGAAGATGGATAAACTAATCACTGCAATGCAGTTTGTAAGTGCTAAGTGAGAGTTGCCCAGTCGTGTCCGACTCTTCGTGACCCCATGGACTACACAGTCCATGGAATTCTCCAGGCCAGAATACTGGAGTGGGTAGCCTCTTCCTTCTCCAGGGGATCTTCCCAACCCAGGGATCGAACCCAAGTCTCCCGCATTGCAGGTGGGTTCTTTACCAACTGAGCTATCAAGGAAGCCCTAAAGTGAAAGCATAAATCTTAAGTATGCTTAGTAAGTATACTTACTAAATGAGCGAGTGAAGTCGCTCAGTCGTGTCGGACTCTTTGTGACCCCGTGGACTGTAGCCTACCAAGCTCCTCTGTCCATGGGATTCTCCAGGCAAGAATACTGGAGTGGGTTGCCATTTCCTTCTCCAGGGGATCTTCCCGACCCAGGGATCAAACCCAGGTCTCCCACACTGGAAGCAGACGCTTTAACCTCTGAGCCAACAGGAAATACGTTAGTGAAAATATAAGTGTTAAGGCAGGAGTAAATACAGGGTATTACTGAAGCACCAAGAGGGTAGCTGATTTAGATTCCTGGGATCTGGCAAGGCTTTGAAGAGAAGCCATATGTACACTGAGATTAAAAAGTCTTATTAATTTGGTTGACATAAATTGATACATTGAACCTGATCACTCCTGGATGTACTGACAAAACTAAGCTCATGTTTTTACAAAGCTGATGTACTAAATGCTAACAAATAATAAAGTATAGAATGCTCTGCTGGAACATCCAGCCTTTCTGACATTTTGGACATATCATATGTATGTGTGTGTGTGTGTATATATACATATATATAGTCTCTTTAAAATATAACATCCTTTTAATGATAATTATATCTTGCCTTTCCTGTGGTCCTTTCAAGTCCAACTCAAGGCAAAGAGAATTTCACACTATGTATTCTAGTAGTCAGATCATTTTCTAGCGAGGAAAGAAGACTTCAAAAGAAGTCATTCAACCTTAAAATGTATCCTAAGAAATGGGATGAATTAGCATAGAGTAATGGTTACCTTTGGATTTTGCACTAACCCTATTCTCAAATTCAAACCTGATTTATCCTTTATTATAAACAACTATCTCTCTTCATATTACTGCTTCAAATAAAAAATCATAAAATGTGTTTGGGAGAAGGTATTTTAATAATTTGCTAGAACTGTGTTTGGTTTATAAAAATCATCCTAGAGCTATAAAAGCAAAACTTTATTAGGTAATTCTTTTGCTATACTAGTTCATGCTTAGCAAACAAAGAGATAATATTTGATTTTTGTAATATAGATATAGACATTCTATTCTCTATAGAGCAGCCAAAAAGATACACTCCAAAATGTAAGTTGTATCATTGTATTCTCCTACTCAGGCTTACCATATGGCTCAGCAGAGAAAAAAATCTACCTGCAGTGCAGGTGACACAGAAGACACAGCTTCGATGCTTGAGTCAAGAAGATCCCTTGGAGGAGGGTACCCCAATATTCTTGATGGGAAAATCTCATGGATAGGGGAGGCTGCTATTGCTGCTGCTGTTGCTGCTTCTGCTAAGTCGCTTCAGTCATTTCTGACTCTGTGCGACCTCATAGACGGCAGCCTACTAGGCTCCCCCGTCCCTGGGATTCTCCAGGCAAGAACACTGGAGTGGGTTGTCATTTCCTTCGCCAGTGCATGAAAGTGAAAAGTGAAAGTGAAGTCGCTCAGTCATGTCTGACTCTTCGTGACCCCATGGACTGCAGCCTACCAGGCTTCTCCACCCATGGAGTTTTCCAGGCAAGAGCACTGGAGTGGGGTGCCATTGCCTTCTCCGATAGGGGAGCCTGGCAGGCTACAATTCATAGGTTTGCAGAGTCAGACACAACTGATGCAACTGAGCAGCAGCAGAAGCCTTCTCCTACTCTTACTTTATTCTGAGTGAAACCATGAGTCCTTCCTTTGGTTTGTAAGACACACGGCAGCTGCCTGCCTCATTCATTTTAGCTTCCATGATCCCGCTCTGATCTCACTTTCTATCATAATTCTTGTTCAGTGCACCATTCTGGCCATTTGCTGTTCTTGAACCTAGGAAATGTGGTCTAGCCTCGGGGCCCTTATGCTAGCTGTTACCTTTCATTTGGTTACATTATATGCATACCTAACATTATATTCTTGGGCTTTTGCTTAGATGCCATTCTTAATAGAAGTTTCTTCCCTCATCCTGCTACCTAAAATAGTCTCTCATTGTCATTCTTCCCAGCATCACTTCCCCACATCACCATTTTTTATTATGCTTTTTTCCCTAGCATTTACCACCATCTGGTATTATATTATATGTTTCTTTGTGTATTGTTATCTATTCCACCATAATTAAGTTTGTGCAGAGAGGAGCTTCTGTTTTATTTACCTTAGTGACTTTGTTGGCGCCTGATACAAAGTAGATACTCAGTAAGCGTTTATTGTTAACTTAATGTAGGTATACAGACTATTCGGGAAAAGTATGAAAACAAATATTTTAAACATAGAGCTTAGCTCAAACTCAAGAACTGAAATTGTCTATATACCAAAATGTAGCAGTAACTTGAAGCCAGGACAATCAGTTTATAAGTCAACAGTAACATATATACATAACGTCAAGGCTGTATATTGTCACCCTGCTTATTGAACTTATATGCAGAGTACATCATGAGAAATGCTGGACTGGAAGAAACACAAGCTGGAATCAAGATTGCCAGGAGTAATATCAATAACCTCAGATATGCAGATGACACCATCCTTAGGACAGAAAGTGAAGAGGAGCTAAAAAGCCTCTTGATGAAAGTGAAAGAGGAGAGTGAAAAAGTTCGCTTAAAGCTCAATATTCAGAAAACGAAGATCATGGCATCTGGTCCCATCACTTCATGGGAAATAGATGGGGAAACAGTGGAAACAGTGTCAGACTTTATTTTTGGGGGCTCCAAAATCATTGCAGATGGTGACTGTAGCCATAAAATTAAAAGACATTTACTCCTTGGAAGGAAAGTTATGACCAACCTAGATAGCATATGAAAAAGAACAGATATTACTTTGCCAAAAAAGGTCCATCTAGTCAAGGCTATGGTTTTTCCAGTGGGCATGTATGGATGTGAGAGTTGGACTGTGAAGAAAGCTGAGCGCTGAAGAATTGATGCTTTTGAACGGTGGTGTTGGAGAAGACTCTTGAGAGTCCCTTGGACTGCAAGGAGATCCAACCAGTCCATCCTAAAGGCAATCAGTCCTGGGTGTTCTTTGGAAGGACTGATGCTGAAGCTGAAACTCCAATACTTTGGCCACCTAATGCGAAGAGTTGACTCACTGGAAAAATCTCTGATGCTGGGAGAGATTGGGGGCAGGAGGAGAAGGGGAAGACAGAGGATGAGATGGCTGGATGGCATCACTGACCCAATGGACGTGAGTTTGAGTGAATTCCTGGAGTTGGTGATAGACAGGGAGGCCTGGCGTGCTGTGACTCATGGGGTCACAAAGAGTCGGACATGACTGAGCGACTGAATTGAACTGAACATGGCTTCCTAAAGGCAATCAGTCCTGGGTGTTCTTTGGAAGGACTGATGCTGAAGCTGAAACTCCAATACTTTGGCCACCTAATGCGAAGAGTTGACTCACTGGAAAAATCTCTGATGCTGGGAGAGATTGGGGGCAGGAGGAGAAGGGGAAGACAGAGGATGAGATGGCTGGATGGCATCACTGACCCAATGGACGTGAGTTTGAGTGAATTCCTGGAGTTGGTGATAGACAGGGAGGCCTGGCGTGCTGTGACTCATGGGGTCACAAAGAGTCGGACATGACTTAGCGACTGAATTGAACTGAATATGAAGAAGTGCTCTACCAGGAGGAAGAGTCAGCACACATTACAAATGGGTGGATTAACATATGAAGAATTTGGAAAAAACTGAATAATTTGGGAGAAAGTATAAAATTTACATGTTTAAAATTGAGAAACTACTGGATGAATTGAACAGCAAATTCTTCATAGCTGAAAAGGGAATTTATGAATTGAAATTATGCAGAATACAAACTATGAAGAAAAGTGATGGAAGATAAGAAAAATATTTGGATATGAAGGATAGAATGAGCAACTCAATTTAAACTACTCAGAAGGAGACAACAGAATGAAGAAGTGGCAATATTGAAAGATTCAATGGTTGGAAATTTTTTAAAATAAGGAAAAACATGAATCTTTTTGTTTAAAGAATCTCGGGTTTCCCAGGTGGCTCAGAGGTAAAGAACCCCCCGGCAATGCAGGATACTCATGGAATGTGGGTTCATCCCTGGATCAGGAGGATCCCCTAGAGGCGGAAATGGCAACCCACTCCAGTATTCTTGCCTAGAACATCCCATGGACACAGGAGCCTGGCGGATTACAGTCTATAGGGTCACACAAATAGTTGAACATGACTGAGAGACTAAGCATGCACATTCCATTCATACCAAATTCTAAGCAACATAAAGAAAAATAAATTCAGTTTTAGGCACTTTCTTGTTAAACTGCAGACTGTCAAACATAAAAAGAAACCTTTAAAGAAGAGTTCAGTTACTCTTATTGTGCTTGTCATATAATAATTAGAAACACTGAGTTGATTAAGGTGAAGCTGCTATTCCGGAAGTCCAAAGTGTTAGATGTTGATAGTCTGGCGAAACTGGAAAGGAAAAGCTAACTTTGATGAGTAGCTACTCTGTGCCAGATATTAAGTCAGATTTTTTTAAAACATGAATCTAATTTAACACCCAAGAACCCTTAAAATCATTTAACTACATTTTATTTAAAAAGAAAGTGTGTTCAGATATAGGCATCTTGCTCAATCATGATACTGATAAATGAAAGAGTCAGAATTCCTGAGGATTGGCCCCAAATTACACTAAATGGATATAAGAACTCAAAACGGAACAGAACAATACCCCACAGCTATGCTACTAACCTGGTTGTGTAATTTTAGAGAAGATACGTAGCTTGTTTTCTCAACCATAAAGTAGAAGTAAAAATAGAACTAACCTCATAGGATTGTTGTAAGGAATAGTTATCACATGTGAATAATATTCAATTTTGCACACATTGAATACTTTTTAAATACTAGCTATGTGTATTAATTCCAGCTAATGAGTTCTTATAGCTAACAATTAATGGAAGTTAACTATGACAGCAACCTTAGATATGCAGATGACAGCAACCTTATTGCAGAAAGTGAAGAGGAGCTAAAAAGCCTTTTCATGAAAGTGAAAGAGGAGAGTGAAAAAGGTGGCTTAAAGCTCAACATTCAGAAAATGAAGATCATGGCATCTGGTTCCATCACTTCACGGGAAATAGATGGGGAAACAGTGGAAACAGTGTCAGACTTTATTTTTGGGGGCTCCAAAATCACTGCAGATGGTGATTGCAGCCACGAAATTAAAAGAGGCTTACTCCCTGGAAGGAAAGTTATGACCAACCTAGATAGCATATTCAAAAGCAGAGACATTACTTTGCCAACTAAGGTCCGTCTAGTCAAGGCTATGGTGTTTCCAGTGGTCATATATAGATGTGACAGTTGGACTGTGAAGAAGGCTGAGCGCCAAGAATTGATGCTTTTGAACTGTGGTGTTGGAGAAGACTCTTGAGAGTCCCTTGGACTGCAAGGAGATCCAACCAGTCCATTCTGAAGGAGATCAACCCTGGGATTTCTTTGGAAGGATTGATGATGAAGCTGAAACTCCAGTACTTTGGCCACCTCATGCGAAGAGTTGACTCATTGGAAAATACCCTGATGCTGGGAGGGATTGGAGGTAGGGGAAAGAGGAGAAGAGGACAACAGAGGATGATATGGCTGGATGGCATCACTGACTCCATGGACATGAGTCTGAGTGAACTCTGGAGTTGGTGATGGACAGGGAGGCCTGGCGTGCTGCCATTCATGGGGTCACAAAGAGTCGGACACGACTGAGTAACTGAACTGAACTATGACAGCAGTCACTCATTCTAGGAAGACAACATGTTTTATTCTTTTTTTAATTCTCTGTAACCATATATAACAGGGATTTCATTAACACTGAGTGAATTATTACTAAAGCATAATATTTATGTTCACACTATTAGCTATAGAAATATAAAAGAAAGTTAGACTTCATCTGGTATTCTCTAAGACTGAAACAGCCAAGAAATCCATTTAGAAATTTCCCATTAAATGTGGTAGTTTGCAAAACTTTGAAGAATAAACTAAAGATCTCAGGAAAACTTTTTTACATGGCACAGTATCTTCCCTTGAGTTTAGGATTCAATGCCTAAATACTGTACTCCAGAAGGAGAAAAATATGTCTGTTTCTCAGATGTTCTCTGGACTAAAAAAAAATAATAATAACAATATCTATCAAATGGGCTTGATGGGTGTGCCAGGAAAAGCAAAATGCATTAAAAGAGGATTATAACGTCTAGTTTGTAGTTTCCTAACGTACAGTGTGAAAACACTCTTTTTGCCTAGATTTGTCATTAAAATATTTTTTAAACTATAATGACTCTTTCTTCAATCTAATATAGGAATAATCAAATGAAATGAATAAATGTATGGATGATAAAAATGAACACAGTCTTTGGAATGCTTGCCATCCTTTTGCTTTGGACTCTGGATTGAAAAAATTCCTCCTTTGGGAACTATTGAAAATTACTTCAGATCATATCAGAATTTGTATTCATTTTGTCTCTCCTACAGCATGTGAAATGATGCCAGTATCTAGTAGGTTCCAAAGAAATCTTTATTAAGTGTTAATTAGGTACCTTAGATTGACAACTACTGAAGTTCCAACTAGTATGCTAATAGCCAAGGATGTCAGGACTTAAATAGCCCAGTGCTTATATGAATACTTCCATCAACAACAGTCTTCAATCCTAAGTAACCACTGAAGGGTCTATGTGGTCTCTCCTGATGCCAGTCACCAATGATTGGCTATTTACATATTCTGATTCCCAAACTTCCCTAACGATAAAACCATCGGAGATGCATGAGAAAAAGGCAGTTTGGCCCCTGCCTGGAAATTCTGCTATGTGTGTGTGTTGTGTGTGTGTGTGTGTGTTAGTCACTCAGTCGTGTCCAACTCTTCATGACCCCATGGACTGTAAACTGCTAGGCTCCTCTGTCCATGGCATTCTCCAGGCAAAAGGACTGGAGTGGGTTACCTCTTCCTTCTTCAGGGAATCTTCCTGACCCAGGAATTGAACCCAGGCTCCTATCCCGCAGGCAGATTCTTTACCATCTGAGCCACCAGGAAAGCACATAAATTCTGATTTTTTAAAGTCTAAATGGACTCAGGTTTGTAGATTTTTTTTAAAAAAAGAATGGTTTTTATGATTAGATAATAACTGGTCAAAAAAAAAACTGAACTAAAACTATTTTAATCTTCACAGCAACCTTTTGAGCTAAGTGAGGTGAGTTTGTTGAGATTTAGAACCATTTTGTGACATCTTCAAGGTCACCTATCTAGCAAAGGACAAAACTAGGATTCAAAGTTAATGCTGCATTCCCCAAAGCCTGCAAGTCACCTGCTCGACTTTCTCTGCCAAGGCAGGCAAAAGGCTTTCATATTACTGCTGCTTCTCCCACTTGAAGAAGCCAGGGATGCCCTTGAACTAGGCCCCTGGCTACAGTGAGGTCAGTTTCCAACCACTTAACTGGCACCAGGACCCAGACTGTGTATTGGAGTCAGAGCACAAGTAGATCTGGTTTGGTCTAAACTCTGATTCAGTTTGACAAGGAAAAAAAAAAAGGTCAGCTGTTTGGGGGTCTCTGCCTTTGCCCCCTAAGTGCACAGGCAAGCTCTATTTTCAGCCAAGGAAACCAGAGGGCTTTCAGTTTACTGCTGTTGCTTCTTACATATGGGCAACGGGCCAGGTAGCATTTCCAAAGGCAATAGCTTGTCTTAGTAAAGGCACAGAGACAGGGCTGCCTGTGACCTCCCAGTAGGAGCACCATTGTACCTTTTGTGTCATGCAAAGGTGTTTTTCAGCTTTTCTGCCTGAGAACTTCTGTCTGTTCTCAGATTTCTGAGTAAGCAATGTTAGTATTTACTAAGAACTTCCAGGTGCATGGAGAACATTGTGAGCAAAGCAGATCTAATCATTAGGTTGCTGCTGCTGCTGCTAAGTCGCTTCAGTCGTGTCCGACTCTGCACGACCCCAGAGACGGCAACCCACCAGGCTCCCCCGTCCCTGGGATTCTCCAGACAAGAACACTGTAGTGAGTTGCCATTTCCTTCTCCAATGCGTGAAAGTGAAAAGTAAAAGTGAAGTCACTCAGTCGTGTCCGACTCTTCAAGACCCCATGGACTGCAGCCCAACAGGCTCCTCCGTCCATGGAATTTTCCAGACAAGAGTACTGGACTGGGTTGTCATTGCCTTCTCCAAATCATTAGGTCACTGAGTCTTAAAAACATCAGGGTTGCGAGAATGTGAGAGGGGAATGGACTGCTCTGTCCTGTGAGTGTCCACTTTATTTACCTTGTTTATGCATTTTTCTTCTGCACTTAATTTTGCTCTCCTTTAGAACGAGGATTGTTTGTCATTTATCTTCGAATTTCTAGGGTTTTGCATAGGGCAGAACATAATGAATGCACAAGATGTGTTTTACTATAAATTTGTGAAGGAATTTAACTCTGTGATCTTAAGTGAAGAGCTTAATCTCATTTCTGAAAGATGTAAGTAATAATAACTGGCCACCTAGTTCACAACGTGTTGGTACTAATGAAAGGAGACATATAAGAACACTCTGTAAACCATAAAAATGATCATATAGGAAGACAAGGCAGATGGATTACATCCTGTCATTATCCAGCCCAGTGGATGGTATTACCACAGTGCCTGCCCCAGACTGATTCAATGTCTGACAAGGAATTTGAACCTTAATTTACCAAGAGCAGCACGGTGCTCAATTTCACTAAATTCTCACTTCAGCTCCATAAAGTAAAGATACTGTGTGTGTGTGTGTGTGTGTGCTCAGTGCTCAGTCATATCCAACTTTTGGTGACCTCATGGACTGTAGCCCATCAGGCTTCACTACCTTTGGGATTTTTCCCAACAAGAATACTGGAATGGGTTGCCATTTCCTCCTCCAGGGATTTCCTGACTCAGAGATCAATATTATGTAGTACATGAAACAGCAAAAGCCTAGATAGATCAGTGACTTTCCCAAGGTCACCTATAGCAAGTTATGGAAGAGCCTGGACTGACCATGTGGGTATCATGTCAAAGTTTGGTCCTTAACAATTAATGAGCAAGAATGAATGGGGGGTGGTAAAAGAGAAGAGGGCGGAAGAAAATGTAACACAGAGGATAACTAAGGTAATGAATGCTAACACATAGGCAGCATAGAGAAGATATCAAACAATATTCCTGGGCATAATATATTTTTAAATCTAAGATATTTTTTAAAAATAAACATTCATGGCCTCAATACAGTCTCCTGAGGAAAACAACAAGCAAACAAGCTCTGTAATCAATTCCTTCAGCAAATTTTACTACCAAAGCATGATGAGTATGTTGAAAGCTCTTGAAACTGTCAGCATCTGCTTTGCTGGGGCTCATCTCATCTGATATTTATTTGACAGAGGAACAACTCCAGCTTCTGCAGTTTCCTTAAATTGCTGAGATTTTTCCCCCCAATTAAATCACCCAGTGACAGTGGCAATTCTATTAGGCTACTTTCTTAACTCGGTCACAAAGCAGAAAGATAACCAGGCAAGGCACACAACAATATAAACCATGTTAAGAACCATCACTCAGTGGCTTCAGATCCAAATCAAGGCTGTGAAATACAGGATAACATGAGATGCTGAAATGAAAAATAACAACCATGTTTCTCTGAGGCTCAGGCATTCTTACACAGCCACATTTTATATAACATCAGCTCAGAGGATTAGTAAAACACAGGCTGCGAAACCTGGAACCCCTCCTACCCACATTAAGCTAATTGAGTTGGAGACATCCAATTCATCACATTTGCAGCCTGATTTATAAGCAACTCACCCTGCCCTAGAGCAGAAAGTGAAATGTTATAAGCTAGTTATTCTTAAAATTTCAAGCCCAGCAACTCTGAACCTGTCAATATCTTAATGGGAGAGAGAAAAGGAAGACTCTAATTCAAGCACACTTCTGTGACCCTGATGAAAAAATAAATATCCAGTGCACATTTTATGACTGACATTTCCATAAAGAGTTGAACCATGAATAGGAAACCCTCTCTGCCCGAATCCTATAGAAAGTGCATCTTCATTTTAGCAAGTTGATGGGGTAATTTAAAGTCAGTTCTTTGCTAGGATGCAACTTCCATACAGCATAAAGAAAATAATCTTATGACAGTTAAAAACTCAAATTCAGAGAGGCAAGATATTATAGCTCTTGGCTTGCAGAGCTGGGCAAAGCTTATGAAACTAATGAACACAGGAAACTGCCTCATACGTCAAAAACACTGAGAGGAATGGGAACAGAAGCATAAGTCTGGCATTTCGAGCACTCTTTTGAAGCAAATGGGCTGTCGCAGACCTTCTGCTGCTCCGAGGGAACCTGTCGATCTCTGTTACTGAGAGCCGTCGTGGAATCAGGGGTGCCTCACTGATACACGGATCAAAATCGGCTGCCGTCTATCTTTCCTGACATCTAAAAAAGATTTCTTCTTGAGGACAAGCATTTCTAAAGGGATGGAAGGAAACTTGAAATTCATTCCAACCAGAAATTCCTAACTTTGAGTCTGTGGTCCTGGAGAGTCCATAGATGGGCTTTACGTGATCCACCTTCTAAGTAATCATCCTTGAAATTTTATGTAAAAATTGTGTGGTATATATAAATTGCTGTGAAAGTGCAAGTGCTTGCTATACTCAATATGCCAGCAAATCTGGAAAACTCAGCAGTGGCCACAGGACTGGAAAAGATCAGTTTTCATTCCATTCCCAAAGAAAGGCAATGCCAAAGAATGCTCAAACTACTGCACAACTGCACTCATTTCACATGCTAGCAAAGTAATGCTTCAACAGTACATGAACCATGAACTTCTAGATGTTCAAGCTAGATTTAGAAAAGGCAGAAGAACCAGAGATCAAATTCCCAACATCTACTGGATCATCAAAAAAGCAAGAAAGTTCTAGAAAAGCACCTATTTCTGGTTTATTGACTATGCCAAAGCCTTTGACTGTGTGGATCACAATAAACTGTGGAAAATTCTTAAAGAGACGGGAATACCAGATTACTTGACTTGCCTCCTGAGAAATCTTTATGCAGGTCAAGAAGCAACAGTTAGAACTGGACATGGAACAACAGACTGGTTCTAAATAGGGAAAGGAGCACGTCAAGGCTGTATATTGTCACCCTGCTTATTTAACTTATATGCAGAGTACATCATGAGAAACGCTGGGCTGGAAGAAACACAAGCTGGAATCAAGATTGCCGGGAGAAATATCAATAACCTCAGATACACAGATTATACTGCCCTTATGGCAGAAAGCAAAAGGAACTAAAGAGCGTCTTGATGAAAGTGAAAGAGGAGAGTGAAAGAGTCGGCTTAAAGCTCAACATTCAGAAAACTAAGATCATGGCACCTGGTCCCACCACTTCATGGGAAATAAATGGGGAAACAATAGAAACAGAGAATTTATTTTGAGGGGCTCCAAAATCACTGCAAATGGTGACTGTAGCCATGAAATTAAAAGATGCTTGCTCCTTGGAAGAAAAGCTATGACCAACCTTGACAGCATATTAAAAAGCAGAGACATTGCTTTGTCAACAACGGTCCATCTAGTCAAAGCTATGGTTTTTTTCCAGTAGCCATGTATGGATGCGAGAGTTGGACTATAAAGAAAGCTGAGCACTGAAGAACTGATGCTTTTGAACTGTGGTATTGGAGAAGACTCTTGATAGTCCCTTGGACTGAAAGGAGATCCAACCAGTCCATCGAAGGAGATCAGTCCTGAATGTACATTGGAAGGAATGATGCTGAAGCTGAAACTCCCAATACTTTGGCTACCTGATACAAAGAACCAACTTATTGAAAAAGACCCTGATGCTGGGAAAGATTGAAGGCGGGAGGAGAAGGGGATGACAGAGGAAGAGATGGTTGGATGGCATCACTGAGGCAATGGACATGAGTTTGAGTAAACTCTGGGAGTTGGTGATGGACAGGGAGGCCTGGCATGCTGTAGCCCATGGGGTCGCAAAGAGTAGGACACAACTGAGTGACTAAACTGACTGATAAATTGTTGTTGTTGTTTAGTAAGAAAAGTACTCTTTGTTTTGTTTTTGTAATTAATTTCTCAAAAAGGCTATGACTTCGAAATGGTTAAAGACACTGTTGTCCAACATCCTATCTCATATCTGAATCATCTCTACAATATTTTATTGAGGATTTTCTATCCTCTGTTTGAATACCTTCAGTTACAGGAAGTTCACTATCATATGAGGCAGCCCATTCTACCTTCGGACTGCTTGATTGAAATAAACAAATAACTTACATAGACTTTGTCTCCATATTGTTTATTCTAGAGGTCACAGGGCCTAGAGAAATTATAGAGAATAGTCGCTTGTGATAAACAATTCAAAGCCAGAAACAGCCATGTCCTCTAAGCTGAGTCTCTTCTCCAGGGATCACATCACTCATGCTTTTGATGTTTCCATTTGAGATGATTTTAATCCCCTCACTGGACTATTTGCCCCTCTCTGGAAGCACTCCAATTTGCTGCCTTTCTCCCCGAAATATGCTTCTCAGATCCTAATACCACACTCTGGAACACTGCAGAATTATCTCTCTTTGTTCTTGATATAACAATTCCATTACTGTGGCTGGAAATTGCATTGACTTTTTCAAGAGCCCCATATACAGACAACCCTGATCCCCTCAAGCTCCGTTTTCTTTATTGTGTGTTGCTCATTTGTTCCCCACTGATCATTCTTAAAAGAAAAAAAAAAGTAGAAAAGAGAAAGGAAAGGAAAAGAGAGACTAGAGAAACAGGAAGGGAAAGTGGGGGTAGCTGTAGGAACATGGGGGGAGCTGGAGACGGGGCTTTAGGCACTGGGAGTAAAATTCAAGCCAACCAACAACCACCTTCTCAGTCTTAATAACTACCCTAAACATGTTTAGCACTATCCTCAGTATACAAATGTGGAAACTAGAGTTCACAGTGAAACTGCAAGTCACTCAATCGTGTCCAACTCTTTGCAACCCCATGCAGTATACAGTCCATGGAATTCTCCAGGCCAGAACACTGGAGCAGGTGGCTTTTCCCTTCTCCAGGGAATTTGCCCAACCCAGGGGTCGAACCCAGTTCTCCCGCATTGCAGGCGGATTCTTACCAGCTGAGCCACCAGGGAAGCCCAGAGTTCACAGAGGCTCAGTGATTTCTCAAACAGCACACTTCTGTTGCCCAGCCCACTCCACCCAGCAGCTCTGGTAATGTAAGATAGTATTCGCACTGTGTAGCCTGGTTTTTTTAAAAATATGGCTTCTTTAACATTTGTTTTTAAAGAGCTATTTCATTGGCAGTTGCACAAATACTCGAAGCCATCTCTGATGTAACTAATGAAGAGGCAGACGCTATTCTTATTGAATCAAACCAATACAGGTGATTTAACTGGAGAGACTGAAGGTGAGAGATTTTTATGCATTTTCAACAGCCTCAGCCTGGCCCTTTGAGAAAGCTGAAAATTGGCATCAACAAATACAAAGTTAGTGGTAACAATTTCTAGTAACATTTCCTGGAAATTGGAATAAGTCAACCTCTGTGACCTACTGAGCAGAACACACCTGCTTCTTTCCTTTTCTTTAGAAATAGAGGAAAACATTCTGGTCTGAGAATCTGGAACCCGAATTCCTGTCTCAGCTTTAGCATTAACTGTGTGTCTCTGCCCAGGGAAAATCTCACAACCGATATTTCTCGTGGTTTCTTTATATGTAAAATAACAGAGTTACACTATAGGATATCACACGTTCCTGCTCAGTTCTAAGCTCTCTAGTTCTGTGGACTTACTGTTGAATATGAGGTCATCTGGCTCCTTACAGAATTTATTGCCTGGGTCTATGCAGTTCATTCTCTAAGTTGTATCAGGGTCTCATGTTGTTTGAGGAGGAGTCCCTTATTCTAACTCATATAAATATGCTCAATGTCTAGGGGCAGCTCCGTTTTAATTATTCATAATAGATAAATGAAGCCTATTTTAGAAAGTCGATATGCAAGTTGTATATCGCTTGTTTATAATTAAAAGCTGGTTATATAAATTGTTCTCTGAGAAAATAAACCACGAGTAAAACAACTTATTCAATTCCTTCTCTCATAATGTGTGCATGCTCAGTTGATTCAGTCATGTCCCATTCTTGTGACACTATGAACTGCAACCCATCAGGCCCCTCTGTCCACGGGATTGTCCAGGCAAGGACACTGGAGTGGGTTGCCATGCCCTCTTCCAGGGGGTCTTCCTGACTCAGGGATCAAACCCGCATCTCTGACATCCCTGCACTGGCAGGTGGGTCCTCTACCACTAGCACCGCCTAGGAAGCCCTCCCACATAATATGAGAAGGTAAAACCAGAACATGTCTAGAGTACCCGTCCTGGAGGTTCAATCACTAGAATTTCAAAATGATTTTTGAAATGACTTCCACATGTGCCCTGTGGCCCACGGGTGGGGCTGGGGGAGACTGTCCTGCACTGGTGCTACAGGCAAAGTGACTTCAAGAAGCGCCTCTAGAATGCATTTTAAATGCACTCACCTGTGACCCCCAATTGGCCACAAGTTCAAGCACACTCCATGTTCTGCCATTTATCACCTGCCTTCGGTGATTTTGGAGTCAGTTGGCCTGGGAGTGTGACCCTGGGGTTAAATCCATTCACTTGACTCTGGCAACTCCTCTGAGAGTTGGGGAAAATCAATTCAGCCTTCTCTACCATATTTTCTCATAGAACATTCTCTCTTAAATAAATATTATGAGGCTTCTTTTATGTCTATAGAGGAATGTAAAAACTGCCTCCTGGAATGCCATTCATACTTAGTAAGGTTACATAAACCCTCAGCTATATAGTTTCTGTTCACTGCATGATCCATATGCATCTTGGTTTCCTTGATATATTTAAGTTCTTCATAGAGAAAGGCTCTATTTCTCACTTCCTTTACCGTCTCTCATGGTGTTTAGTGAGGTTCTAGCAATACACGTGGCAATCATTCAGTGAACACTGTGGCATCATGGAGTTCAAGACTGCAGTTTCCAGTGTTAGCATGTGACAAACTCACCTGGAGAGGACATAAAACTACAGAGCTCAGGACTGGGGACGTGCTATGGAACTGGGCCTCTGTGACTCTGATACACAATCAGGTTTCACAACTTCCTGTTTAAGTGTCTCACTGGTAATGGTAGCAACAACGGACACTAGACAGAGAAAATGGCAGAGCAATAGTTAACACTACAAAGTGTTCAAATCTCAGGCTCTGCCACTTCTGACCAATGTGTTTTTAGGAAACAATTTAACTTTTCTGGGCTTAAGGTTTTCCTCCCTACTCACCCACCTTCTGTACTATGGGAAAACTGGACAGATCAGTGGCTTCCTGGCTTTCTTGACCTTGATTACAATCAGAAAAATACACTGTGAGCCAGAACACATCCACATTAAACTGGAGCACAGGTTTCTGCTTTCTACTCTCATATTTCCTATTGTTCTTTTATTCTAGTCTAAAATTACAAAATGAATTGGATTTCACATTTGATAGTAAGTCAGTTGCAGTTTGAAAATCCTGGACTTGATGATTTCTACTATCCCCTTCAGTTTTACAATTATATGGTTCTCATTTGCTGGTGAAAAATTCAGCACCGTGACCAAGAGTGAGGGGTCTGATGTCAGACTAGCCGCATTCACACCCCAGATCTAAGAACTAAATGTGTAACCTTAGAAAAGCTTTTCTACCTTCTGAGCTCCCACTTTTCTTGTCCATAAAGTGGGAATAATAAGAAAACCTATCTTACAGGGTGGGTTAGTGAAATAACCCAATGCATGCAAAGCATTTAGAATAGTGCCAGCATATATTCGGAATTCAATAACTATTATACTTTACATTGTTATTATTTCTCCTGAAACAAGCTCTATACAGAAAATTTGGTGAGCAAATATAAAAAGTGAGCAAACATAAAAAGAAAAATTTACAAAACTGAATTTTAGACCTTAGCAGCTGCTTCATAGGATGACCCTGCTCCACTGCCCCCACCAAAGTATCTTAGTTTTGTTGAACAAATATAAAGGGACAAACACAAAGTATTGATACAAGCAAAATCTCCTTGTTAAAGAAAACCCCAGGTAACATACACTTGATTTCAACAACAATAAAATTGTACCACACAAAATCATGCTAGAGTTATCCCTTCCAGTTCAAAAAGTGGGATTTATCTGTGTTTAGAATTAGTGAATTCTGATTTTAAATACATTGCCAGACATAAAACAAAAACTGTTTCCATTTTCATGGGTTAATAATATTCTCCAAACGTTTAATATAGCTAATGTGTGAATTCAATAAGGGCATTATATATCTCTATTTTATTGCCCAACAGCTGCTAGGTATGCACTTGTTACTCTGAAGCAATGCTTTTTAATTTTTAAGCAGTACTTCCTTAAGTAACACAAAATTATATACCTAAATCAGTGCTTCCCACTAAGTAGCTACCTTGAAAGACTGATTATAGCGTTCTAACATCCTTCAAAACTAGCCATAAAGCACAGTATGTTTCTTAATGCTTCAGCAAAGTTTTGTTTGGATCAGTCAAAACCTGGCTGTGTTCCCAACTTATTTGCTATACTTTATTTGAACTAGCCAAAGGGACATTCACTTTCACGTGAAAGACAACAATTTTGAATGATACACCTTTGCTTAGCTGAGATGGGGGTATTCTGTAGTATAAAACCATTCTCTTAAAGATAGCACATGGGAAAATGCAATAAGAGTTCATCTCTACTGAGAGTTCAAAGAGTTGATTAATCTTAAATTTAGATCTCTTCTTATATACACATACATTTTCTACTTTATAAATGAAAACTAATTATCAGTTACTGAACACCTACTATGTGCCAAGTCTTATTCTAAAGACTTGCTACGTATTATCTTAAGTAAGTCCTACAATAATCCTGTGAGTTCCATGTTATGATTTACCACAGGAGAGAAGCCAATAGATTTGCTAAAGGACACAGCTAGAAAGAAAAAGAGCCAGAATTTGAGCCCAAAGAGGTCTGAGTCTAAAAGCCCATCTGCTTTCCCCTGTTCATTATTGCTTTTCTGGATTAGCTGGGAAAGAGTTTAAAAAAAAATCTAAAACTCAGTGGATGTCAACACTTAATTTATGAATAAATGCATGAGATGTGGAATAATGTATAGACAGATACACACACACACACACACACACACACGGGCTTTCCTGGTGGCACAGATGGTAAAGAATCTGCCTGCAATCCAGGAGACCCAGGTTCAGTCCCTGGGTTGGGAAGATCCCCTGGAGAAGGAAATGGTAATCTATTCCAGTATCCTTGAACAGAAGAGGCTGGCGAGCTATAGTCCATGGGGTTGCACAGACTTGGACATGACTGAGAGACTTTCACTTCACTTCACATATACTATGTATATGTGTGTACTAATAAAAACTATTGAAAACATGCTTACTAAAGGTTACAACTCTGAATTTCTTAAATGGGGGAAGAATGTAGGAGTTACACATTGTTTTAGAGCAACAATAACCACAGCATCATTACCAACAGATACAATAAGCATCCTTTACTGGTGGCAGCCTCTGTGAGCTTTATGTATATTACTTCTAATTCATATAGAAAGTGTTGGCAGTAGTGAAATCCTAGTCTTAAGAAGCAGTGTGTTGAGTCTTGAGTTAACCCTTTAGTAGTAACTAAATCGACAAATAATTACTAGTGACACCTAGTTAGGATTGTTCTAAACATTTCTCATTTGAAAAAAAAAAAACTTATTATGCCTTTAATATATATAGCAATCTAGTATTTCTTAGAGAAAAATTTTTTATTATTGTTGTCATTACACAGCTGGGAAAAATAAGAGATTTGGATGTCATTCTCCTGATTTATTTTTCCAAAGCCATGGTGGGGACCCATTAACCCTTGCTGCACTAGTTCCAATGAACATTTCTGAATCGCGAGATACTGTGGTAGGTCCTGTGCCCATCATTTTCTTTTTCCCTTTTTCCAGTTTCTGGCTTAAACACTCAGGATTGTTTGAGGTATGCTATTGGTTCACTTCCCAACTAACGATAATTGAAGCAAGAAATGTTTCATTTGCTTAGAGTTTTGATCAGGAACGTTTGTGCCTGGATTCAGTATATGTCTGTTAAGGCCATATTTCACTCACATTTCCTCTTGCCAAGGTTCTGGGCCTGGAACAAAATGCATTTTTCACAAATATGTAAATCTCTGCCAAACCATTCTTGGGCTTTTATTAACTAAGTGCTTCTCAATTTAGCCTCACAAAACTGTTCTTTTTTCCCCAAGACCAGATGCTTTCTGAACCATCAGGTCAGCTGCTTATACCATCTAGTGGAGAGAGACAGAAATGAACAAGGTTTACATTTTTGAAAATTTACTAATTTTCTAAAATAGCAAAATCAGCTTAGTTTTCTAACTAGTAATACTAATAAAAGCACTATGGCTAGAAAGGAAAACAAATACATAATTTTCAGCTGATGGCCAGGAACCCATGACTGTTAGAGTCAATATATTTCATAAGCTTCTTTCCTTCCTCCTTCCTTTCCTCCCTCGCCCTTTCTTTCTTTCTCTCTCCTTCTCTCTTGTTCTTTCTTACTAAAATCAGTGGCCAATTAAGGTGGTTCTAATGTTAAAGAACACACCTGCCAATACAGGAGACCATAAGACATGCAGGTTTGATCCCTGGGTTTGATCCCTGAGTTGGGAAGATCCCCTGGAGGAGGGCAAGACAGCCCACTCCAGCATTCTTACCTGGAGACCCATGCACGGAGGAGCTTGGCTAGCTACAGTCCACAGGGTCACAGAATCAGACATGACTGAAGCAACTTGGCATTCATACATGTACAACAAGTATTAACCAGTCAATCCTAAAGGAAATCAACCCTGAATATTCATTGGAAGGACTGATGCTGAAGCTAAAGCTCCAATACTTTGGTCACCTGATGTGAAGAGCTGACTCACTGGAAAAGACCCTGATGCTGGGAAAGATTGAAAGGCAGGAGGAGAAGGGGATGACAGAGAGTGAGATGGTTGGCTGGCATCACAGATTCAATGGACATGAGTTTGAGCAAACTCCAGGAGATAGTGAAGGACAGGGAGGCCTGGCAAGCTGTAGTCCAGGGAGTTGCAAACAGCAGGACTTGACTTAGTGACTGGAGAACAGTAACAAGTATTAAAAAGGCATTTAATGTTTGGACAACTCGATTCTAGGCACTATAGATGAGCCATGTATTTTTCAGTTATAAGATATGATCCTCATCAATGAGAAGTGTATAACTCAGTTTGAAACATAGAAACATTAGACAACTAAGGCTTGTCCATGAGATTCTCCAGGAAAGAATATTGGAGTGGGTTGCCATGCCTGCCTCTAGGGGATCTTTGCAACCCAGGGGATCTTTGCTTCTTTTATGTCTCCTGCATCGACAGGAGGGTTCTTTACCATAGCGCCACCTGGGAAGCCCACTAATGCTTAAATATTGTGATAAATTACTCACTGCTTCATGGTCTCCTCAGTGGTCTTCTCCGTCCATAAGATCCCTAACACGGTAGTATTGTCTCCTGGGATTTGGTCCCCAGCATCCTCCTCCCCCCTTTGCTAAGCGGTCCCATCCATACCACCTCAACTATACAGAAAATGCCTAAGTCTTCATTTCTCAATCAGATTTATCTAAATTCCCAGATCTTTATTTCAAACTGCCTATTAAGCCCTTCTGCTTGGTGTAGCATATATAGCTCAAACTCAATTGTTCAAGTCTAACCTCAGAATCTCTTCACCCCAACCTTAAATCTATCCTTCCTCTGGCATTCTTGATTACCTGCCATGATACTTCCCCTATGCAATTGGTCAAATTAAAAAAAAAACATGTGTGAATTTACCTCCATTTCTTTCTCTCCTCTATTGTCTGTACTCAATGGGTCTCAAGTTCCTGAGGGTATCTTTTCCTCAGTAATCTTTCTAGTTCATGCCCTCCTCCATCCCCAGTGTCTCTGCTGTATCTCAGAGCGTGTCTACCTGTTGCATTTTGCCTGATGTCCTTGATGGCAATACACCTTTTTCTTGTTTTTCCTCTACTCTGCTGCATGACATGACTAATGGTCTAATTTGCAACTCTGACTAGGAGTCTCCTCTTTTTAAATTGCATAGTCATTCCTCATTACCTACAAGGTGAAGTCCGGTCTCCACAGCAGGCCCTTCATTACCTGTTCCCATCCATCTCCCTTGTTGAAGACATGCTTTGGACCCACTTCTGTATACCTTCTTAGTCCTTACATTCCATCTCTCTGCCCAACTCAATTACAAATAAAAAGGCCTACCGTTTCTAGAATTCCTCCATACTGATATGCAACTGCTAGAATCTAGGATAACCTTGACCAATCTGCTTTATATCCAACTTCCTTCAAGTCAAAAATAACCTCCCATCTAATGCTTTCTTTGACCACACCTGTCCCCAGATCTCCAGCTCAGAAAAAAATGAAAGCATGTCTTGGGAGAACTTTCCTCTCCTTTGCTCCTTTCTTCGTTGCAGACAACATGACATGTTGCATGCATACATCTCCAAGTTCGAAAACCTATTTATTGCATGTAAGGAACTCGAAGGCATATTGCTCTTTGTTTCCTCAGGGAATAACATAACTCCCACATACAGGAGATGGTTGAAGAGATTTTACAGTACAAATGAATGAATAAGTAAATGAATCAATCAATATTCATAAGAGGTTCTGTTCATATTAAACTTAACGCATTTCAGAAATGCTAGACGGTTTTCCTAGATTACCCTGCCAGAAGTTGCAGAGTCAGGATTCAAAAATCTATTTTTTGGCTCCAAAGCCCAATGGCTTTGGTTTACAATAACCACACTAATTTCTGCCTGGAAGCAATGAAAACCTGGACTGGGATAGTAGATGTGGATAAAAAGAGGAAGGTGAGACCACTCAGACATTTGAAAACCAATAAGAGATTACAATGAAAAAAAAATTCCATAAGAAACATCAAAGTTGTTCATTTAGAATATTAGAATAATACTATTACACAGGAATATCAAAACCTCAATAGAAGTAAGGTAGCTTACTTACCGTTTTTGCATATTTCTTATGTGTCACAATGAGCTCTCTGTAGAGTTCAAAACTCAAAGAAACATCAATGAATGCCATTATTTTACAAACTAAAGAGACTGAGGCTTAAGGCAGTTAAAAAACTTGAGAGAGCTCACACACGAAATAATTAGAGGACCAGGCATTTGATCTGATAGAGCCTGATTCTAAGGCCAGGGTGAATTTTTATGTTAAACTTTTCTATTGGTTGTACTAGCCATCGTCTATGTATCTATTATGTTAATAGTATTTTCAGAAGTGTATATATCCAAACAAAAAATAATTTTATTTGGAAGAAAGGGTCTCATGACTAACCATGTTTGGAAAATAGTGTATTAACCATGTCCCCGTCTTAGAAGTTTATATTGCATAATATCTTACTAATGACTGAGAAATTCTTCAATGAAGTTAATGCATCTAACCTCTCAAATGTTTTCAGCATTCATTCCTTTATTTTCCTTATAATGCTGACAAAATCCCACTGGAAATACTTTGGGAAATGCTGGCTTAGTTTCACCGTAGATGTCAGTGAGGGAGAAAGAGGCAAAATAAAAACAAAAATAAGATGTGGTCCAGTTCACAGGAGCTTATACATTTATTAGGTAAGGTAAGGTAAGGTCGCTCAGTCGTGTCCGACTCTTTGCGACCCCATGGACTGTAACCTACTAGGCTTCTCTGTCCATGGGATTCTCCAGGCAAGAATACTGGAGTGGATTGCAATTTCCTTCTCCAGGGGATCTTCCTGACCCAGGGATCGAACCCAAGTATTAGGAGCAAGATAAATGGAATACCTAAAGGAAAAGACAATACCTGATTCCACAAAAATTATTTAGATCAATAGAATAAGGTATACATAAAAAAGCGAATTATGCAAACTCCTTGCATTACAGGATGTCATAACCAAGTGGAGTCAGGCAAGAGTTAATAGGAAAGACTTCATAGAGAAAGAGAATATATTACTGTGGCTAAAACATACTTTCCTATACGTAGGCTCTGGCAACTCTGGAAAGAAAATAGTTTTTGGAACAAAGTACACTTCATCTTTTCTGCCTTCATTTCTATATATTGCCTTCTTCATTTGTGAGCAATCACTCCCTATAATTTCCCCAAATTTACCCTTCCCCCAGATTCCCCATTGTTTTCACATATACATTTAACAAATGTCCATTTGTTCAAGAGTGTAAAAGTCTATCCTAACTTCTCATATTCTCACTTTCCAGTAAGTCTTCCAAGAATCATTTATCTGGTCTCAATGAGAATCAGAAGACAGAAAATCATGTTTATCTGATTAAAGCAATCTAAACCAATCTATTAAAAAATATAGTTTTAATCTCCCCTGTAAATAATCACTGATGGCTTTGACTATAAGATGTACCAACTTTTGGGGTCCCTTAGGAGATGCTGCCAATTTTAATTGCAAGATGTCATTGATTTTAGTACACACTCAGATTTCAGATATGTAATACATGAGGAAACAGGTTAAAAATTGATAAAATGCCATATCCATGATGATTAGGCAAGGGGACAACAGATGGAAAAAAATAAGAAGTCTGCGCCTTCATTTCTTGCTTATTTAAACATCAATGGCATCAATCCCCCAGAATTCAACTGTTCATACTGCCAATGACAAATAATTAATTTAACAAGTATTTGTTGAAGGTCTGAGAATATAATAATGAATAAAACCAATACAGATTGACCTTGAAGGCATTCATATAATGATGATACTATTGACAGTAAATTTATTAAAACAAAATTAATAGTTATAAATAACAGTAGAATTAAAATAATTAGCTAAATTTCTGATCAAACAAATATTGTAATGTGAAACAGCATAGAGTAGCTTTATTCATTTATTGATCAATGTTTGAATTTGTAACTTGTACAATGCTCCTTTCTGAAAATTGTAAGAGAGTTTATGAAATCCAACACATATAGAATGAACATTTTAAAAGATAAATAACCAAATAAAAAAGACAGAAATAGATCTTGGTAGGTCCTGGGAAGGATAAAGCATGAGGGTTGTGGTATGGATGGATGTACCTGGGTTTTTCGATGACACACACAGCTGCTGTGAGGACTGTTTCTCAATGCAGAAAACTCTCCAGTTGCTCAAAATGCAGTGTGTCTCTCTTGCTGAGAAACAAATGTTTATAATCTCAAGAGATTCTTCAAAAGGGAACTAGCCCCATATAACGAGCTCTTGTCTTGGGAGAGGAACATAGTCCCTTGGGAGTTTACTACTGGGTAGATAGAAATATTTTAAAGATGGAACCTATTTCCCTTCTCTTTTCTCATCATGTTCCCATCTATCAACACTCTTCCCTGTTCTCATTTAGGAAAGTAAGTTTCTTACAAATTCACTTATATTTTGTATCTGCTTAACTTTTAAGAATAAGGCTATATGGGGGTGGGGTAAGACCTTCAAATTTTACATACCTAGAGCTAAGGAAAGACAATTTGACCCTAAGATCTCTTTAAAAATAGCAGAACAGTTTAGGGGAAGGTAATATAGCACAGGAGTGATAAAGAATACAGATTTTGGAAGCAGAAAGATCTGAGACACCAATGAGGACATTCCTATTCACCTGTTCTATGGTTGAAAGGGAACTTTGGAATTTTAAAATCAGGTACACTGCCTCACTGAGGTCAAATGAGACAAATAAAATAAATGATTATAAGAACTTTGCCAAGGTAGCAGATTGATGATAACAAACAAAGTCAAAAACAACATTTGTTGTGTTTACTGTGTACCGGTCACTTATTAAGCAATTTACATGTGTCATTTTATTTAATTAGTATAAACAACCTATGAAATAAATATTATTATCACCTTCATTTTACAGAGGAAGAACTTGAGATAGAGAGCTAACAGATACTCTGTAAAGAGTACTCTGATAGGTCCCTGGGGTCTCACAGTACCTAAGATTCAGGAATTTGAATTCCTATTGCAGAGTAAGGATGAGCAATACATAATTAGAACTCAGATTCTCTTGGAGAGCAACAGGCATATTTAAAATCACAATTTACTGTCTTTTGTGTCCCCATCACCTATTATGATACCCATAGTAGACACTCAATTACTATTTAATGAGCTTATCTAAACTGAAAAGAAAATGCTCATGCTTTATTATAGGCCAGTTTCTTTCCTGGAGGATTCTAAGGTAGCATCTGAAGAGAACACATCCCCATCTGGAGGCCAAGAAAACAAATTCTGTCCAATTCACTGCTAAATTGCATTTCTCCTTTCAACCCCATACTTCACACTGGCCGAGGTGCTCTAATGAAAACAGGCTAAGCAATCCATCTATCCGCCAAGCAGCTGGGGTGCTTCACAGGCAGATGAATCTTAGAACCGAGGTTTTAGGCACTATGCGGCAATGGGAGAAAAGACCGTCAAACCTGCAACAGGCAGATTTCTCAGCTAACCATTGGGAGGTCACTAAACATGACATTTAAACTGTTCTCCAGCAATCTCACACTCTGTTCAGGCACGCCATATGTAAATTCCTAATTAATACTAGAGAACCACATTGCTGTCTATTTTTTTAAGATTCATTTTGATTATAATATTTTGATACTATTTTTATTGTAAAAGAAATCTTTTTTAGGATTTATTTAAGGTTTATTTTGACCATTTTAAAACTCTTTACTGAAGTTGTCAGAACATTGTTTCTGTTTTATGCTTTGGTGTTTTGGTCACGAGGCACGTGGGATCTTAGTTCCCCGACCGGGGACCGAACCTGCGATCCCTGCTCTGGAAGGTGGAGTCTTAACTACTGGGCCGCCAGGGAAGTGCCCACACTGTCTTCTAAGTAGGATGCAGGGGGAGGTATCTCACTGTGTGTTTTGTCTCCTCACTCTTTCCCATTTTAGTGCTTGACCCAAGAGCACCAGACAGATCAAAGAAGCAACAAGGTTGTAACTGTGCCAGGTCTAATGGAGAATCTGTACCCTCTTAGCACATCTCTGACTCTAATAGGTTTCCTTTATGAGAAAATAACACATTAGATTTTAATCAGGGCAGGTTTTCCAAACACTTGAACTGTGATAATATAATAACCTTTTAACGACTTGATTAGGAAATGTGTTTTTTGTGACTATGAAAGTACATGTGCTTGAGTCTGATCATGCAGGGCCATGCTGGGGCCAGCTCGTCCTGTCTCACGAGAACCTCATGCGCCGGTCTTTGTAAGTGCATCCAGCAGCTTCAGGCTGGTAACCTGAAATCAGCCACAAAGGCAGTGTACACACCATGACATTGGCAAACGCAACACCCTGGGCTGTTTTCTTTTCTGGAAAAATTGTGCAAATATATTTCTATCACTGTTGCTGATAGAAGAAAGGTACACAGGCTCTTCATTAAGACAATCTAATAGTATATCTTGTTCAGCACAAACAACAGTCTAGAAGGTCATGACGGAAACCTCCTGGCCCCAAAATAGCTAACTGGCAGGCTGGGTGCAGAAGCCCTGGACTAGGTCACCTTTCTATTCTCTTTACAATACACTGGGGGGCCACACTGCTTAGCTGGTCATTCCAAAAAGGAGAAAAAGCCTATTCTAACCTTGATGTTTCGTACCAGAGAGTTAGCATTCACAAGTGGCTACTTTTAAAACTGATGTGAGAAATCTTCAACGAAAGACATCACTACAGCAAAACCATAAACACCAGAAAAATAAATAAAGAAAGGACATAGTAAGAAAAAAGATAGAAGG
>SJYC01028090.1:0-33773 GCA_006408675.1 Madoqua kirkii | reverse complement strand
AAATTATTAGATCAATAGAATAAGGTATACATAAAAAAGCGAATTATGCAAACTCCTTGCATTACAGGATGTCATAACCAAGTGGAGTCAGGCAAGAGTTAATAGGAAAGACTTCATAGAGAAAGAGAATATATTACTGTGGCTAAAACATACTTTCCTATACGTAGGCTCTGGCAACTCTGGAAAGAAAATAGTTTTTGGAACAAAGTACACTTCATCTTTTCTGCCTTCATTTCTATATATTGCCTTCTTCATTTGTGAGCAATCACTCCCTATAATTTCCCCAAATTTACCCTTCCCCCAGATTCCCCATTGTTTTCACATATACATTTAACAAATGTCCATTTGTTCAAGAGTGTAAAAGTCTATCCTAACTTCTCATATTCTCACTTTCCAGTAAGTCTTCCAAGAATCATTTATCTGGTCTCAATGAGAATCAGAAGACAGAAAATCATGTTTATCTGATTAAAGCAATCTAAACCAATCTATTAAAAAATATAGTTTTAATCTCCCCTGTAAATAATCACTGATGGCTTTGACTATAAGATGTACCAACTTTTGGGGTCCCTTAGGAGATGCTGCCAATTTTAATTGCAAGATGTCATTGATTTTAGTACACATTCAGATTTCAGATATGTAATACATGAGGAAACAGGTTAAAAATTGATAAAATGCCATATCCATGATGATTAGGCAAGGGGACAACAGATGGAAAAAAATAAGAAGTCTGCGCCTTCATTTCTTGCTTATTTAAACATCAATGGCATCAATCCCCCAGAATTCAACTGTTCATACTGCCAATGACAAATAATTAATTTAACAAGTATTTGTTGAAGGTCTGAGAATATAATAATGAATAAAACCAATACAGATTGACCTTGAAGGCATTCATATAATGATGATACTATTGACAGTAAATTTATTAAAACAAAATTAATAGTTATAAATAACAGTAGAATTAAAATAATTAGCTAAATTTCTGATCAAACAAATATTGTAATGTGAAACAGCATAGAGTAGCTTTATTCATTATTGATCAATGTTTGAATTTGTAACTTGTACAATGCTCCTTTCTGAAAATTGTAAGAGAGTTTATGAAATCCAACACATATAGAATGAACATTTTAAAAGATAAATAACCAAATAAAAAAGACAGAAATAGATCTTGGTAGGTCCTGGGAAGGATAAAGCATGAGGGTTGTGGTATGGATGGATGTACCTGGGTTTTTCGATGACACACACAGCTGCTGTGAGGACTGTTTCTCAATGCAGAAAACTCTCCAGTTGCTCAAAATGCAGTGTGTCTCTCTTGCTGAGAAACAAATGTTTATAATCTCAAGAGATTCTTCAAAAGGGAACTAGCCCCATATAACGAGCTCTTGTCTTGGGAGAGGAACATAGTCCCTTGGGAGTTTACTACTGGGTAGATAGAAATATTTTAAAGATGGAACCTATTTCCCTTCTCTTTTCTCATCATGTTCCCATCTATCAACACTCTTCCCTGTTCTCATTTAGGAAAGTAAGTTTCTTACAAATTCACTTATATTTTGTATCTGCTTAACTTTTAAGAATAAGGCTATATGGGGGTGGGGTAAGACCTTCAAATTTTACATACCTAGAGCTAAGGAAAGACAATTTGACCCTAAGATCTCTTTAAAAATAGCAGAACAGTTTAGGGGAAGGTAATATAGCACAGGAGTGATAAAGAATACAGATTTTGGAAGCAGAAAGATCTGAGACACCAATGAGGACATTCCTATTCACCTGTTCTATGGTTGAAAGGGAACTTTGGAATTTTAAAATCAGGTACACTGCCTCACTGAGGTCAAATGAGACAAATAAAATAAATGATTATAAGAACTTTGCCAAGGTAGCAGATTGATGATAACAAACAAAGTCAAAAACAACATTTGTTGTGTTTACTGTGTACCGGTCACTTATTAAGCAATTTACATGTGTCATTTTATTTAATTAGTATAAACAACCTATGAAATAAATATTATTATCACCTTCATTTTACAGAGGAAGAACTTGAGATAGAGAGCTAACAGTACTCTGTAAAGAGTACTCTGATAGGTCCCTGGGGTCTCACAGTACCTAAGATTCAGGAATTTGAATTCCTATTGCAGAGTAAGGATGAGCAATACATAATTAGAACTCAGATTCTCTTGGAGAGCAACAGGCATATTTAAAATCACAATTTACTGTCTTTTGTGTCCCCATCACCTATTATGATACCCATAGTAGACACTCAATTACTATTTAATGAGCTTATCTAAACTGAAAAGAAAATGCTCATGCTTTATTATAGGCCAGTTTCTTTCCTGGAGGATTCTAAGGTAGCATCTGAAGAGAACACATCCCCATCTGGAGGCCAAGAAAACAAATTCTGTCCAATTCACTGCTAAATTGCATTTCTCCTTTCAACCCCATACTTCACACTGGCCGAGGTGCTCTAATGAAAACAGGCTAAGCAATCCATCTATCCGCCAAGCAGCTGGGGTGCTTCACAGGCAGATGAATCTTAGAACCGAGGTTTTAGGCACTATGCGGCAATGGGAGAAAAGACCGTCAAACCTGCAACAGGCAGATTTCTCAGCTAACCATTGGGAGGTCACTAAACATGACATTTAAACTGTTCTCCAGCAATCTCACACTCTGTTCAGGCATGCCATATGTAAATTCCTAATTAATACTAGAGAACCACATTGCTGTCTATTTTTTTAAGATTCATTTTGATTATAATATTTTGATACTATTTTTATTGTAAAAGAAATCTTTTTTAGGATTTATTTAAGGTTTATTTTGACCATTTTAAAACTCTTTACTGAAGTTGTCAGAACATTGTTTCTGTTTTATGCTTTGGTGTTTTGGTCACGAGGCACGTGGGATCTTAGTTCCCCGACCGGGGACCGAACCTGCGATCCCTGCTCTGGAAGGTGGAGTCTTAACTACTGGGCCGCCAGGGAAGTGCCCACACTGTCTTCTAAGTAGGATGCAGGGGGAGGTATCTCACTGTGTGTTTTGTCTCCTCACTCTTTCCCATTTTAGTGCTTGACCCAAGAGCACCAGAAGATCAAAGAAGCAACAAGGTTGTAACTGTGCCAGGTCTAATGGAGAATCTGTACCCTCTTAGCACATCTCTGACTCTAATAGGTTTCCTTTATGAGAAAATAACACATTAGATTTTAATCAGGGCAGGTTTTCCAAACACTTGAACTGTGATAATATAATAACCTTTTAACGACTTGATGAGGAAATGTGTTTTTTGTGACTATGAAAGTACATGTGCTTGAGTCTGATCATGCAGGGCCATGCTGGGGCCAGCTCGTCCTGTCTCACGAGAACCTCATGCGCCGGTCTTTGTAAGTGCATCCAGCAGCTTCAGGCTGGTAACCTGAAATCAGCCACAAAGGCAGTGTACACACCATGACATTGGCAAACGCAACACCCTGGGCTGTTTTCTTTTCTGGAAAAATTGTGCAAATATATTTCTATCACTGTTGCTGATAGAAGAAAGGTACACAGGCTCTTCATTAAGACAATCTAATAGTATATCTTGTTCAGCACAAACAACAGTCTAGAAGGTCATGACGGAAACCTCCTGGCCCCAAAATAGCTAACTGGCAGGCTGGGTGCAGAAGCCCTGGACTAGGTCACCTTTCTATTCTCTTTACAATACACTGGGGGGCCACACTGCTTAGCTGGTCATTCCAAAAAGGAGAAAAAGCCTATTCTAACCTTGATGTTTCGTACCAGAGAGTTAGCATTCACAAGTGGCTACTTTTAAAACTGATGTGAGAAATCTTCAACGAAAGACATCACTACAGCAAAACCATAAACACCAGAAAAATAAATAAAGAAAGGACATAGTAAGAAAAAAGATAGAAGGGAGCAACTGAAACAAAACAAAACTGAAGAAAACAACCAAAATGGAAGACACTGAACTCTGAGATTCCTGGAGTCAAGAGTTAAAGCGGAGAGAGGAAAGATTCCTTTATATCTGAGAGATGATCTTCAGAAAAAGCAAAGTTGCCTTCAACTTGAATAGACATTTTCCAAATGAGGCATGAAGCAGCATTACACATGGTATAACCCCCAAACTGCAGATGTTCAGTAATTAGATTATCAAGTATATGTTGAATATGTAACATACAAAATGAAGATCTAATAGTCTTTTTATTATTTTGTTCATATTTTTTTTACTGTTGCCAGATTAGCTTTAGACTAGCCTCCATCATGCTTCTCATCTTAAAGCCATGGGGAACTCTGCTCTAGAGCTGATTAAAAAAGGACATGGTAGGAAGAGGGAAAAGGCAAGTTGGGAGGACTAACCGGAGGGGAGGCTTCACGGAGGTTCTGACAGGGATTCCTTTATCCAGCTGGAAAAACATCTGAGGTGCAACTCTTCTCTGTGCAGTCCAGTCTCCCAGCTTTGCCCTTTCTCAGTTTACACTGGCCAGGACTGATTCAGGATGAGCAATTCTTCTTCTTCTTATTATTATTTTTTTGCAAAGATGAAAGATGCTTAAAGCAGGGAGGGATTCATCTGACCCTAGAGTGAAATCACTGATTTCCAGTTAGATCAAACCCTTAGAGACAACTTTCTGTGCTCTTCTGCTGAAGAAGGAGTCCTTTCCTCTGTATCACCTCTAGGTCATCAGACAAGCCTGGAAGGTTTCTGTTGCCGCTGCTAAGTCGCTTAAGTCGTATCCGACTCTGTGCGACCCCATAGACGGCAGCCCACCAGGTTCTGCCGCCCCAGGGATTCTCCAGGCAATGACACTGGAGTGGAAGGGACAGGCAACTCCTAATTTACAAAACAGTAATTTTTGGAGGTAGCACTAATTGACATAAGTTGTGGTCTTACAATGATTCCAAATATACATTCCTATTAACTATACACAGTGGTTGTGCTTACGCTCACTAATATCATGATTCCTACATGACAGCCCTAAGTATGAGAAGGTAAATCTCTGTTCTCTATGCTTCTATCTCCTCTTCTCCTGGCTGACCATACCTATGCCCATCCATCACTGATTTCTAAAGAAAATTCTTTGGAAAAGAGTTCTTTTCTTTCTGGGAAGAAATGAGCAATGAGTTTTAACAGCAAAATATAAATACTGACTGGAATGTGATAATTAGCCTAATATTCTAATTAATGTATGGTAACCAGAACTAGTTCATTTAATAATACAGGCTTAGGCTGCCAAAGTACTTAAAATGTACCAAATTTTGGAACTATATTAAGCATAATATAGCCTTTCTCGGATGTTTTGAAAGGTATAATAAGATCCCAGAAGACATCAGGGAAACCTTCACGGCTACATTTTTTATTGCAACACAGCTGTATGAAAGTGCCAGTGAAGTGAATGATTTAGCTAACAAAATAAAAAGTTTTTAGCAATATCAAGGGGCTATTTGGTAGTTTTTTTTGTTTGTCTTGTTTTACATTTAAGTTCGCTCCTATTACATCATTGACTCTGGTAGCACTTTCCCTTTAGTTGACTTTAATCAACATTTATAAGCTTTTACCCAAGACACAAAATCCCATAGCATCAGCAAAGCAAATGACACGGTAAACCGCAACCAAGGAACACAGAAGTTTCTTAACTCTCATTTCATTGTCTCTTCCTGTCAAAATAGCACTTACCAAAAAATTGATTTAAATCTAAGAAAAATGTAGAAAGTATTGGAAAAGTATGACACCAAAGAGAAAGAATTATAAAATAGAGCTGTTGATGAACCAACTCACAGTTTCTTTTTTAGTCTACAAGGTGAGGCAATCACTAGGTGTCATCATGTTATATTTATCTGGAGCCAAGCAAATAGAGGGAGAAACACCATTTGAACGAAATCTTGATGTCCTTTGGGCTCTGTAAATGCACGGATCAGTGTCTTTACCCATTCAGTTTATCAGTGTTTGGTCTCTCCTTAGCCCATTTGCAGAAACTAAAAGGATTTTCCAAACATGTAAACAAATAACAGTAAGAGCAACTGTCTTGTTACCTGTCAGGAATTCCAGGTAAACCTCCAACCACAGAAAGACCCCTTGGCAACCACGTCCCATGTAGTGTTTTAAAAGAGCCCCACTTAAGCCAGCAGACATCTTCCTTAGCAAATGCATATCATCCCCTGCCACCAGCTCTGAGAGCAATAGAACTGACCTTCAGAGGAGAGATGTGAGACTGCAGGACGTATCCATGGACATTTTCTATCTGAGACAGGTTCTTTTCTGACACGTGTACCAGTTCAGGGCCTCTCACTTCGTGGGTCAGTCGAGGTAAGGAATGATCGTGTGGAGCGTCCTCATCTTGATAGCGATACTTCTAGGAGAAAAGACAAAAATAAGGAGAAAAAGCATGAGTGTTTGCCAAAGGTACCATTCTGAACTTCACGTTCTCACTTCATTTACAGGGCACAGCACACACCCATTGCTGACGTCGCCCAACAGGCTTGGCTGCAGTCCCTTCGGGTGGGCACCATAAACTAGGTCAATGGCAAGCCACGTTGAACCAACCATCAGTGCCAACCAATGCTGATGACTTGTCTTTGCCTATAATGTACTGTCTCTGTTTATAAAACATAGAAGTGTGATAACAAATGACACTGAAATAATTTACCTAAGTAGGTGAGGAGGTATCCCACCAAAGGATCAGAGTAGCTAAATATGTGCTAAAAATTTTAGGTCAAGGATGGGAAAAAAAAAAAAAAAGTGCAGAGCAAGAAGACAGAATTCTCATGCAACCAGTCGCGGAATCTATTTTTGATTCAGAAAGCATGAAATTTGTAAGTTTTCTAGGAAATAAGGGAAAACTTCTGCCACCTGCAATGTTTGTATTGGCCTAGAAAGAAAGAATATTTTCTTCCTTTCATATCCAAGGAGGAAGAGTGTTGATTTGGGTTAGACTCTAGGACAAAGTTCACAATTTCCAAAGATGGATCTTTCATTTAAAGAACTTAAAAATTAAGGCAAAAAAAAAAAAAAATCTGCCTGTATTATATTGAGAAGATTCCCTAAGGGGAAACAGATAATAGTTCCTTCTTTCTTGGTCCCTTTTGCTCTTTGTCATTTTTCTTCCACACGCCTGTAATAGTAAGAGCATCCTCTGTCAAAAGTAAGGCCCTCCTCTGGGTCTTCCAAGCACACCAAAGGAAGCTGGCAGAGAGAGCAAAGGGCCAGGACAAGGCGTGATCTGTGGAGGGTAGACGCGGCCATGGGTCAATCTCCATCTCCAGCCTTGGCCTGGGTGTCCCATTCTTCCTTCTCTCTTTGCTTCTCACCGCATTTCCCAGACCTACCCCACTGTTAGAGTCTCATTGTTTCAAGGCTGTTAGTCTACTTGGGAAAGAAAAAATGGAACACTCTATATCCCACATGCAACCCAGCTAATAAAATGTCAGTTTGCCTTGTTTTTCCTTTGTTCCCTGTGAATGGCAAAGGGGTAATCAGGGGCAGAGGTCCAAACATCGACATAACACAACAGGTTTACCTGTAATGCCTACCACTTCCCAGTACCCCTTTATTATCATCACCAACAGGTACTATTATCATATCAGGTTATAAACAACACACTTTCTTACAAAATCATGCTTATGTTTCTCTCATTTTTAGGTGAAAAATATGATTTCTTAAACCTCAGCTCTCCAGCTGACTCATAAACTAACAGTAACAAGAGGAACCACTCAGGGTTGGCAATTCAATCTGGAGTCCATTCTTACTCGAAGTTGATCATCATTACTTTTATTTTCCAGGGAGGCTTTCCACGATGTTCCAAGCTTAATATCAGTTTTAAAACAAAAATTACAGCTGACAATATCATGAGCCAGTTTGCAAAGGACTCTCATTTATTTCTTTCACTGCAATTCTTCTTATCTATGATGCTCCATTTTACTTACGAGAGAACTGACATTTAGAGAGGTTAAGAGACTTGTCCAGGACCCCCTACATACTGGTCATGAGAGCCGGGACCCTATCCAGATAATTGGAATCTGAATCCTCTTTCTGCTCTCATAAAGCTCCCTCGCCCCCATTCCCAAAAGGAGATGAAATCTAAGCCTACAGCAGCTTGGTTTAAAAAAAAAAAAAGCACTTTATGGAGGATAGACAACAAAATGAGGCTAGAACATTCCTGTGCATTACAAAAATGCTATACTTTTATTTTCCTAACTCTATGAATAATTTGGGAAGGTCATCTGACTTAGAAACATGAATCAAGCTTAATATTCCTTCTGGATCAGTTATGTGGTGTTTGCTGGAAGTGGAGTAATGTCACACACATGCCCAGTTTAGCGTCAATGGCTTTCAGCCTACAGCCCCTCCACAACTCCTCCCCCCTCTTCAGTTCTCTCTCTGGGAGGCACTGCCATCTCTGCGATCCCCTGAGCCAGAAAAGTAGGAGTCAGTGAATTGCCATCCTCTCTTTCACCCCCTGCCATCTACCAATTGAATAAATCACTGAGTCTATCTCATTACTGTCTCAGATAGCTCTTGAGCCTACTCGGTCCTCATCTCCCACCACCTCCGTTAACCACTGCCCACGTTCGGGTTTGCAGCTCCCAGCTGGACCACAGCAACAGCCTCTGGACTGGACAGACTGCTGCTGAGGTTGCCCCTTTCCCATACATCCTGGCCACAGGGGTTCCCAACCCCTGGGCCACGAACAAATATCAGTCTTATGGACTGCCGGAAACGGGGTTGCACAACAGAAGTGAGTGGCCGGCGAGCACGTGAAGCTTCATCTGTGTTTGCAGCTGCCCCCATCACTTGTATTACTGCCTGAGCGCCACCTCCTGCCAGATCAGCAGCAGGATAATCAGGTCATGTGCTTGAATCATTCTGAAACCATTCCTGCCCCACCCTAGCCTAGCGAAAAAATGTCTTCCACAAAACTGGTCCCTGTGCCCAAACAGTTAAGGACGGCCGCTGTACATTTGCCAAGGGGCTGGCTTTCTGAATCTTACAGTAACAGGGTCTTTCTCTTTAAAACACCTCAGTGGCTCCCACTGACCGCATGACAGAGCTCCAGCTTCCTTTCCCCGTGATAAGTGACCCCCAACAGCACTACATGAGCTGAGTCCCCACTAGTGCTGAACTCTGTATCTCATCACTCTTAGTGCAAGACTGTGGAATAAACATAAACATATCATTACCTCCAATTTTAAAGGAGTTAAAAAAATTTAAATACACATAAAATTTACCATCTGAACTGTTTTAAGCATATGAAAGTGTGTTACTCGCTCAGTTGTGTCTGATTCTGTGATCCCATGGACTGTAGCCAGGCAGGCTCCTCTGTCCATGGAATTTCCCAGGCAAGAATACTGCAGTGGGTTGCCATTCCCTTCTCCAGGGGATCTTTTCGACTCGGGAATCCAACCTGGGTCTCTTGCATTGCAGGCAGATTCTCTATCATCTGAGCCACTAGGGAAGCCCCTTTTATGTGTATAGTTCAGTAATGTTAGGTTTATTCACACTGACATGCAACTGATCTTCAGATTTCATCTTGCAAAACTGAAACTCTTTACTCATTAAACAACTCAGCATTTTCTCACCTACAGCCCCTGGCAATCCCCACTCTACTTTCTGTTTGTATAAATTTGACTTCTCTATGACAATTCCACCTTCTATCAGTGGTATCACATAGTGTTGCTTCTCATGTCGGGCTTATTTCTTAATGCCTTCAAGTGTCCTCCATGTTGTAGCACGGGGTAGGATTTCCTTCTTTTTAAGGCTGAATAATATCCCATTGTATGTATACACCACATTTTGTTTCTAAATCTGTCTGTAGATGAGCTGTTGATTGCTTCGACCTCTTGGCTATTGTGGGTAAGGCTGTTATGAACATGCATTTACAAAAACATGTTTGGAACTATGCTTTCAATTATTTTGGAGAGATACTCAGAAGTGGAATTGCTAGATCATATGGCAATTCCATTTTTAGTTTTTTGAGGAATTTTTTAAGCTTTAAAAACTTTAACATATGTAAAGCCATATTCATGTCACTTATCACAGCCAGGAAGTGCTTGTGTTCTACAACCTATATATCCAAGAACACCAAAAGTAAAATTTTGCAAAGTTAAACTGATTATAGAAGCTCCTCAAAGATTCTTGCAGTAAGATTCAGCTGGTATAGAGAAAGATTTCATTCATAAAAATGTACATCTCACTGAATTGTTTGGCAGAATAAATCAGGACACAGAGAGATAATAAACTTGGTTAAACTTACATGGTACTGTACAGAACTTATTTAATTATTTTCATAAAATTAAGACCCAATTTGAAGAGTGATACAGGCTTAAATTAGACTGTAAACTCAATCTTAAGCTCAGTTAATGCTTTATTAGTAAAAATTGTTCATCTTAACATTTATTGATCCTCTGGACTCAATCTTGACATTACCTTTTCTCAGAAGCTTTCATGAAATGCAAATCTGAGGTTTTGTGGGTGCTCCCATAGCTGCCTATACTCCCCAAAACACAACTTTTATCATGCTATATAATTGTGTATATTTGGAGCTTTTACATTGCACTATAAGATTCTGTGAGAACAGGGGCCATTTAGGTCTAGTTTATCCCCGTATCTGCAGTCCTTTAACCAAATGCCTGGCAATATGGTCAATACTATTTATTGAATAAAGTTACGACTGACAATTAAACAAATTGATGAACTGCATATAACCTGCTCAAGCCACCAAGTAATTCTGGCTCCTGAATGTAACCTCTTTCATTGTGAAACATTGTCAACTCAAGCTTAAGCAAAAACAGACCACATCATTGGACTGACACAGTCCTAAAGGATATCAGATTCCTAAGCAATATATAATCTTTCACCACATCTTTCCTTTCAGTAATATACGCTAAGAACCCAAACTGAATGTGAACCAGTTCTTGACCTTGAGAAGGAAACAAATTACCGAGTAAATAATACACATGTGCAGCTAAGTCACATGCACAGTGATAACAACTGTATTACTGAGTGTAAACTGAGTTTTGTGTAAACAACTGTATTACTGAGTAAAAACTGAGTTTTACTGAGTATAAATGGAGAAATGGGTAATAAACAGCTCTGAAGCTTTTCAGATTGAAAGAGGATCTAGAATGATAATAGAAACAAACTGCTGCTTAATTGACTATGCCAAAGCCTTTGACTGTGTGGATCATAACAAACTGGAAAATTCTTAAAGGGAGGGAATACCAGACCACCTGACCTGCCTCTTGAGACACCTGTATGCAGGTCAAGACGCAACAGTTAGAACTAGACATGGAACAATAGACTGGTTCCAAATAGGAAAAGGAGTACGTCAAGGCTGTATATTGTCACTCTGCTTATTTTACTTATATGCAGAGTACATCATGAGAAACGCTGGACTGGAAGAAACACAAGCTGGAATCAAGATTGCCAAGGAGAAATATCAATAACCTCAGATATGCAGATGACACCACCTTTATGGCAGAAAGTGAAGAGGAACTAAAAAGCCTCTTGATGAAAGTGAAAGAGGAGAGTGAAAAAGTTGGCTTGAGGCTCAATATTCAGAAAACTAAGACCATGGGATCTGGTCTCATCATTTCATGACAATAGATGGGGAAACAGGGGAAACAGTGAGAGACTTTATTTTCTTGAGCTCCAAAGTCACTGCAGATGGTGACTGTAGCCACTTGCTCCTTGGAAGAAAAGCTATGACTAACCTAGAATGGACAGGGAGGCCTGGTATGCTGTGATTCCTGGGGTCGAAAAGAGTCGGACATGACTGAGCGATTGAACTGAACTGAACTGAACTAGGCAGCATATTAAAAAGCAGAGATGCTACTCTGCCGACAAAGGTTCGTCTAGTCAAAGCTATGGTTTTTCCAGTAGTCATGTATGGATGTGACAATTGGACTATAAAGAAAGCTGAAAACTGAAGAACGGATTCTTTTGATTTGTGGTGTTACAGAAGACTCTTGAGAGTCCCTTGGACTACAAGGAGATCCAACCAGTCCTTCCTAACAGAAATCAACCCTGAATATTCATTGGAAGGACTGATGCTGAAGCAGAAACTCCAATGCTTTGGCCACCTGATGCAGAGTTGACTCACTGGAAAAGACCCTGATGCTGAGAAAGATTGAGGACAGGAGGATAAGGTAGCAACAGAGGATGAGATGCTTGGGTAGTATCACCAACTGGACTACAAGGAGGTCCAACCAGTCCTTCCTAACAGAAATCAACCCTGAATATTCATTGGAAGGACTGATGCTGAAGCAGAAACTCCAATGCTTTGGCCACCTGATGCAGAGTTGACTCACTGGAAAAGACCCTGATGCTGAGAAAGATTGAGGACAGGAGGATAAGGTAGCAACAGAGGATGAGATGCTTGGGTAGTATCACCAACTCAGTGGACATGAATTTGAGAAAACTCCGGGAGACAGTGCAGGACAGGGAAGCCTGGTGTGCTGCAGTCCATGGGGTTGCAAAGAGTCAGACACGATTTAGTGACTGAACAAGAGACCTAAACAATACTCCTCATGGTACCAGACAAGTGGTCCTCCTCCTTTATTTTTCCATTTTTCTCCAAGAGATGACTAAGCAAAAGATGACAAGAACCAGTGAGAGGTGCCATGTTTAACTCAAACACCAGCCTCCAAAGGAATCACTCTGATATGGTTGGAAAGAATCTCTCTGCTTAGATTTAACTTCAGCTATAACAAAAAAAAAGTTACTCTGTACTACTAAAATTACTATTAATATTAACATTGTTAACAAAATACTAATTCTAACATGAATGATAATATTAAAACCATTAATAATAATTTATCTGCAGTGCAGGAGACCTCGGTTCGATCCCTGGGAGGGGAAGACACCCTGGAGAAGGGAAAGGCTACTCACTCCAGTATTCTGGCCTGGAGAATTCCATGGACTACACACTCCATGGTGTCAAAAAGAATCAGGAACTATGCTAAATGCTTCACACACATCATTACATCTGGGAGACTGGTGTTACAATTTCCATCACCTCAGGCTTGGTCAGATGGGCATTTTTTTCCAAGCTTACTTACCAAGCAATCCAGGATTCAAATACAAGTCTGACTCTGGAGCTAGAGCACTTCACTTAAATATTCTTCTAAACTAATGAAGACTCAAAGATCTTAAGAGACTAATTATATCTTCAGGAAATATAACTATCAGGAAATCTTTAAGAGTCATCTGACAAGGGAGATTAAACGATTCTGCAAGAGGTCAAATCCTGATTTAAGAATCGGCTCTATACAGATGAACATCAATATTTGCAAAGCAGAAATACAGACACAGACATAGGGAGCAAACACAGGGGCACCACAGGGGGAAAGGGGGGGTGGGATGAACTGGGAGACTGGGGTGACACATATACACTCTGTGTATGAAACCTGCTGTACAGCACGGTGGTTATGCTGCTCAGTGCTCTGTGGTGACCTAAATGGGAAGGAAATCCAAAAAAAGAGGAGACACATGTATGCATATAGCTAATTTACTTTGCTGTACAGCAGAAATTAACACGGCAACTATAAAGCAACTATATTCCAACTAAAAAAAAAAAAAGAATCAGCGCTAAGGTTCTGGGCAACTCTGAGTCCTCTCTCATTCCAGGGCTTGTCTCTTAGTCACTGATGTCAGACTGGTCAACTTTGCGGGTTTCTGCATTTCCGTTAAAAGGAGGGTCACTGAGGAAGGCCTCTGCTTTGATGTACGTGCCTTCTTCTTTTCCTCCCCTCAGCTCAGCCCACTGTCTCAGCCTCTGGGACAACAGAACTTTTGTAAATCGATTCTATGTTCTCTCCTAGCTCCAGCGGGAACTAGGCAGAAGTGCTCAGGCCAGAGAAGAATTTATGTTCTTCCCTAATAATAATTTATGTTCCCTGTTGTAGCTCATTTTGTCCCTCATCTCTGGAATCCCATGCCCTTCCCCATTCTGAAATTTAACTTCCACCCCTGGATTCCTTCCTCAGGCAAATTTTTTCAGGTCCTGAATAATCAGACTGAATGTCATTCTCTCTTAGAAACATTCTCTGACTGACTGTTAAGGTTGAAAGGATGTCCTTTCTTTAGGCTCCCAGCCTCTTGATGAAAGTGAAAGAGGAGAGTGGAAAAGTTGGCTTGAGGCTCAATATTCAGAAAACGAAGATCATGGCATCTGGTCCCATCTCTTCATGGCAAATAGATGGGGAGATAGTGGAAACAGTGACAGACTTCATTTTGGGGGGCTCCAAAGTCACTGCAGATGGTGATTGCAGCCATGAAATTAAAAGACGCTCGCTCCTTGAAAGAAAAGTTATAACCAACCTAGATAGCATATTAAAAAGCACAGATATTACTTTCCCAACAAAGGTCCATCTAGTCAAGGCTATGGTTTTTTCCTGTGGTCATGTATGGATGTGAGAGTTGGAGTATAAAGAAAACTGAGTGCCGAAGAATTGATTCTTTTGAACTGTGATGTTGGAGAAGACTCTTGAGAGTCCCTTGGACTGCAAGGAGATCCAACCAGTCCACCCTAAAGGAGATCAGTCCTAGGTGTTCATTGGAAGGACTGATGCTGAAGCTGAAACTCCAATACTTTGGCCACCTGATGTGAAGAACTTACTCCTTGGAAAAGATCCTGATGCTGGAAAACATTGAAGGCAGGAGAAGGGGACAATAGAGGATGAGATGGCTTGATGGCATTACTGAATCAATGGACATGAGTCTGAGTAAACTCTGGGAGTTGGTGATGGACAGGGAGGCCTGGCATGCTGCAGTTCATGGGGTCACAAAGAGTCGGACACGACTGAGCCACTAAACTGAACTGAACTGAGGGTTCTTCACAGTTTCCTGCTATTAAATAACAGCTCTAAGCCACAATGACCTGTTTGTCTGTCTGTCTCTCCTACCAGCCCATGAGCACTTCTGAGCAGAGATGGAGCTGAGACAGGCCTGGGATCTGGGACCCGGGACCCTCTGCTGCAGTTTTGCAAAGCTTGCACCTGAACGTACCTCTCCTCGAGCTACAATATACAAAGACTATATGGGACTAAACAACTGTGTGCATGGGATAAAAGATACAAAGACCAAAACAAACAAACAAACAAAAAACCCAACTGCCATTTCTGAAGAGTCAAAAAACTGGGTGTCTGGAAAAAAAGCAGAGCATTGCGTGTGCCCCTCTGCACTCACCACCACACAGGGTGGGCCAACCATCTCAGCCACGATCTCAGCTCAACCCCTGGACACATTCTACCCTCATCGCATATAAGGAACTAGCTTGCCCCTATCGAGGGAGCGAACAAGCAAACCTGTTACTTGATTTTGCTCCTGGGCTCAGTCGTGTCTAATTCTGTGACCCCATGGACTGTAGCCTGCCTGGTTCCTCTGTCCAGGGAATTTTCTGGAGTGGGTTGCCATTTCCTACTCCAGGGGATCTTCCCAACCCAGGGAATGAACTTGTAGCTTCTGCTTGGCGAGGGGGGTGGTTTTTAACCACTGTGCCACATGGGAAGCTGGCACAAGGGCCCTGATAAAGCCTTGGCTGAACTTCTGGTCTGGCCTCTTGTCAATTTCTGTTGATTAGGGAAGGCCAAGAACCCTGTTCAGTATCAGAGTCATAGTTATCTCAATCTCCAGTGGGCCATAGTAAGACATATAGAAACCGATGAATGTGACATTAACTGAAAGTAGACTTAAGTCATCTGAGCAATAATGTGATCAACCTGATGAAACAGCCCTCCCAAGTGAATAATCATGCAATCATACTGGCGCTCTTATTCTGCCACCGGGCCCTCTCATGTGTATGGCCACGACTGGATCAGATTCTGCTCACTGCCTTCTATTGAGGCCTATGTCAGAACCATCCCGAGTTTCCCAGGATTCCAATGCAGGTTCCTGAAAGCATCTGGTCCATCCCTGGGAGATTCTGCAAGGTTTGGAAGATGACGCTGCATGGGCAAGGTTATAACAGCTGAGGGAGAAGTCACAAATTTTTCAAGGCCTCATAAATAAAATCCTGAGTCTAGCGCTATTTCTGCAATAAAAAGTGCTCTGCTTCCCCCTGGCTGCAGGAGCTGGCACTGTTCTGATGAGAGACAAACAAGTCAAATGCTGTGAGATCCAGAATATGTGTGTGTGCTCTTGAAAGGGAAGTGTGTGAGAGTGCCTTTGTTGTTTGGTCACTCAAACATGCCTGACTCTTTGTGATCCCATGAACTGAAGCACAACAAGCTTCCCTATTCTTTATTATCTCCCAGATCTTGCTCAAACTCATGTCCGTTGAGCTGGTGATGCCATCCAACCATCTTATCCTGTCACCTCTTTCTCCTCCTGCCCTCAAGCTTTCCCAGCATTAGGGTCTTTTCCAGTGAGTCGGCTCTTCGCATCAGGGGCCAAAGTCCTGGAGCTTCAGCTTCAGCATCAGTCCTTCCAAGAATATTCAGGGCTGGCTCCTTTAGGAAGAACTAGTTGGATCTCCCTGCTGTCCAAGGGACTCTGGGAGTCTTCTCCAACAGCACAATTCAAAAGCATCAGTTCTTCAGCACTCAGTCTTCTATAAGGTCCAATTCAAAGTTAGTAAAAGTTGTGCACTTTTTAAAGAGTGTTATACAAAGTATCCCATTTAAGACTGACAGCAACATTGTGAAGAAGCAGCTACAGACTTAAGGCAAGATTACAGTTTCCTGCACAAAGCCTGACATTTAGTAAATGCTCAGAACCTCTTGGCTTCTTGCCTTCTGTTAACATAGCAACAGATAGCATCCTTTGTGTCAAGTGCTAACTCCGCCTCTGTAATTTACATCCTTTGAGGCCAGGAACCTCTGCCATCTGTCTGTCTCCTGCAGAGCCTCAGCAGAACAAGGGCCACAGTGTGTGCTCAGTAGACTAGGCTGACTGCATACTGCCACTGGAAGAAGACTCTCAGCTTTAAAAATGTGTAGAAGAGAAGCACTGATTTTCAGAGAAGCATGAAGTCACTTAGAAAGTTAAACATAAATACCAGTCTTGCAAAGAGTGATGAACCTCTCAGAAAGAAGTGAGTGAAGCTCAGAAAACAGAAAAATAAAAGTGAGGAAAGTAGTCTCAAAAAATAAATTAGATGAAAACAAAGAGTTTTCCTTTCTTTTCAAGACTGTATAAGTTTATCTTTCAAAACAGGATATTCTTATCCAGGCCTTGCCTCCATCATCTTATTTTGAGGAAAATATTTTGCTTAATAAATCGCTGTTTGAGGAGAAGGCAATGGCACCCCACTCCAGCACTCTTGCCTAGAGAATCACATGGACGGGGGAGCGTGGTGGGCTGCAGTCCATGGGGTCGCTAAGAGTCGGACACGACTGAGCAACTTCGCTTTTCACTTTCATGTATTGGAGAAGGAAATGGCAACCCACTCCAGTGTTCTTGCCTGGAGAATCCCAGGGACCAGGGTGCCTCGTGAGCTGCCATCTATGGGGTTGCACAGAGTCGGACATGACTGAAGCGACTTAACAGCAGCAGCAGCAAGGGACTTTATCCATCAGAGACTTGGGCAGTATGTAGCCAGCCAGCCCTCTTTTCCAGTTTCTTCCTTTTTCCATGATGTCCTAGCCAATCTGTGACCCAAGACTCACCCTCATTACCACGCCTTTGGAGTCCTCTCTCTAACTCACCACCTCCCTTCTGGAGGGCAAACATGGACAGGAGAAAGAGGAAAAAGAGAGAAAGAAGATAAAAGAATGTTTAATGCATTGAGCAGGCTAGTATGTATATTTGTGTCTTTATTTTGAAATACAGTCTCAGCATTTGGACTGCAGCAGGGTCCTCTTTCCCCTTTTCACCATTTCTGTCCACCATCCCAACCTATTCTTCCAGAACAGTTGCATGGACACTGCAAATCTGGAGGAGGGGGATTTAGAGAGGAGCAAAAGGAGTTGATATATGTATAATTGTGGTTTGCATTGCTGTAATGTAGAAGCCGATACCACATTGTAATCTTCCACCAATTAAAAAATAAATAAAAAATAAAAGATAAAAAGAATGGGTCGAAGCTCAGTGATGGCCAATTCCACCCAGATCTTCCCCAAGTGAAGTTATCCTTCAAAAAAAAATGAAGTGATCCATGATTGGCAATACAGCTAACCCAAAGGACATTTGCAAGAGGAATTTTTCCAAGACAGGAGCAGGATGTAAGTGAAGGGACTGATGAGAGGGATGAAAAGCACTCCCAGGTGCTCTATTTGAATTTTTCCAAACAAACTCACTAATGAAAGGAAATACATTCCTACTTTTTGCCACAAAGAGCAGGACAAGCCAGGATGTTAATTAAATTACAAATCAGCTGTCAGCTTGCAGCTGACTGAGCTTTGTGTGCTCCCAAGCAACATCAGATATTTTAAACCCTCTGTAATTACCTACAATGGAGGAGCTGCCAGGAAGAATGCTTTCATGAATATTTAACCGATCTTAAGATCCTTTTTAAATAACTGATGATTTAAATAGTCTTGAGAGGACTTGCTTCAGCTCAGTGCCGCCCTCCAGCTGTTAACTGAAGTTGCAGGAAATGGAGCCCAGGGGAGGCCAGGCTCTCCCAGCATAGCTCACTGTAGGCCTAGACAGCCCAAGCTCTCTAGAAAAGTTGGAATGGGACCACACACCTATGATTTGGGAAAATGATGGGTGTGGAACTGTAAAATGAATTTGTACCCGATGTCACATATGCATGTTTCTATTTATATTTTGGGCTTCCCTGGTGGCTCAGGGATAAAGAATTGATCTGCCAATGCAGGAGACGCTAGTTCCATCCCTGAGTCAGGAAGATCCCTGGAGAAGAAAACAGCACCCCCTTCAGTATTCTTGCCTGGAGAATCCCACAGACAGAGAAACCAGGTAGGCTGCAGTCCATGGGGTCGCAAAGTGTCGGACTTAGCAAGTAAACAACAACAATATTTATGATTTACAAAGCACTCTCAGAAGCATTGGCCCAAGTAACTCGCTCAAGAATTGATGAAAAGAAGGTACTATCACTCTTTCCAAATGAGAAAACCGGATCAGAGAGTCTCCAAATCATTAAACAAATGGCAAAGCAAGGTTTCAAATTGACATAGCCAGCTGAGTCCAAGAGGCAGCCCAATTCAGTGGAATGTGCATAAATTCTGGCATTAGAAATACGGGTTCAAATCTTGCAACATTTGTCAAGTTGCTGGTATCTCTGAGCTTCAATCGACTGAAGCTATAAACTGGGAATTACAGGACCAATCTGGTAGAAATATGAGCATTGGATGAGACACGGCACTGCTGGCACGTAGTCGCTACTTGATGAAACTGAACATTCTCCTTTCTGGAACTGTCGTGTTTTGTACTTTGCAGGTCTGGCATCATGAAACCTGAAGAGTTCTACGAGTGAACTCTTCAGACTGTTAATACTGTCAGCAGGATGGAAACCAGGGTGAATGGTCATTTGTAGCTTCTAAATACAACTCTCAGTGTCCTCTTCCTTAGTCCCTCATTCTAGAATAACTTTCTAAAACCTCAGTTATAGGGTAGTGGCTAAGAGTACAGTGTTTAGAGAGACTGGATCAATTTCCAGTTCTACCATGTACTACATGACCTTGGGCAACTTATCAGCTTCTGTGAGACTTGATAATCTAATCTGTAAAATGGAGCTAGGCCTTCACAGAGTTTCTGAGAAACCCAAGTGAGATAATACCTGGAAGCCATTTAAAACAGTGTGTGACCTAGTAAGTGGCCTCTTAGTGTTAGCTATGATTATTCTATGGTAACATTAGATTTTTGATTACAAAAAGTTTGGAAATATAAAACATAGTTAACTGAAGGGAAAAAAATGTAGCTTTTTTATTCTCAAGTTTTCCCTAAGCCTGCAATTATAACTTTTCCCACTACTTTATAACATGTAGAAACTGTGCCCTACTTTTACAGCTCCCCTGACCCCATAAAGCACTTTTCAACCTTCCTTTATGTCATCTTCAAGCCTGAAAACCTTCTGGCCTTTCCCAAACCACCTCTACTCAACTCAGCCTGCCCTGACCATTCCAGCTCCTACTACTGTGCTCTCCTCTCAATCTTTTCATCTAAAAAGAATTTACTTCTAGTTGAAAAATAAATAAGCCATGGAGATGCAATATACAGCATGGTGAGTATAGTAATGTTTATTTGATGACCCAGAGAGGTGATATGGGGAGGGAGGTGGGGAGGGGGGTTCAGGATTGGGAACCTGTGTACACCAATGGTGGATTCATGTTGATGTATGGCAAAACCAATACAGTATTGTAAAGTAAAATAAAGAATTTCTTGAGCGTCTACTATGCACCAGTCATTTTAAGTACTAAGGATACAACAGTGAAGAGGAAAGACACATCCCCTCCCTTTGGTTTGTTTTTTTTTCTTTCAATATTTATTTATTTGGCTGCATGGGGTCGGTCTGTTGGCAGCACGCAGGATCTTTGATAGTGTCATGTGAGATCCTTCGTTGTGACGCATGAAAATTCTAGGTGTGGTGCTGAGGCTCAGTAGCTGTGGCTCACTGCCTTAGTTCCTTCCCAGCATTTGGGGTTTTCCTGGACCAGGGACTGAACCTGGGTCCCCCGCATTGCAAGGTGCATTCTTAATCACAGGACCAGCACAGAGGTCTCCCTGTGCTTGGCTCTTGACATCTTCTCTTCCTCTAATAACATTCCCAATTATCTCTCACCTGGCTATTGCTCAACCTGAAAACTCAACTCATATATGATGTCTTCATGGATGCTTTCACTGGACACACAGATATGGCTGTTTCCTTTCCCTGGGCTCACATAACTGAAACCTGGAGAAATCTTTTTTTTTTTTTTTTAAGCATATATGTACCTGATTTTCTCATGGGAACATAAACACTTCTTCATTATTGTAACACCAGCAGCAAATATTCTGCCTGGGACTCTGAAGGTGCTTAAGAAATGTTTCTGAACTAAACTACACCCCGTGCAGATATAAATTCCTAGGACTCTTGTGCAGTCCACCACACCTAGCACATTCTAAAAATAAAATGTACTCAAGAAACCTGTCTGGAGGGTAGAGAAGATCTGATTATGGAACAGTATCCTGTCAGATTCTGAGTCATAAAATGAGAAACAGGCTCACGGTGCAGCACAGATAATGAAGTGGGGCAGGGTCATGGAAACTGAGCGGTTCAAGGCTGAGGTGTAAGGCATCTGGAAGGAATCACATATGGTGACTTTCTGTACCAACGAGTTGAGAACAGGAAAAAGTATAACATGCAAGACAGTAACCAAGGAGCCTTCCTCCTTCTCCTACTCTGCCAGACCTGAGTCAGAGCAACCAAGGAAGCACAACCATAAAAGAGGTCACCCCAAGTAGTCTCACCTGAGAGTCTCCAAACCCAGACCAGCAGCTGGGCACACACACCGGTGTATCAGCCCTACAGGCACAATAAAATATACTAAAGTGTGATCACTCCCCTAGAGCCAGACATCCTGGAATGTGACATCAAGTGGGCCTTAGAAAGCATCACTATGAACAAAGCTAGTGGAGGTGATGGCATTCCAGTTGAGCTATTTCAAAGCCTGAAAGATGATGCTGTGAAAGTGCTGCACTCAATATGCCAGCAAATTTGGAAAACTCAGCAGTGGCCACAGGACTGGAAAAGGTCAGTTTTCATTCCAATCCCAAAAGAAAGGCAATGCCAAAGAATGCTCAAACTACCACACAATTGCACCCATCTCATAGGCTAGTAAAGTAATGCTCAAAATTCTCCAAGCCAGGCTTCAGCAATACGTGAACCGTGAACTTCCTGATGTTCAAGCTGGTTTTAGAAAAGGCAGAGGAACCAGAGATCAAACTGCCAACATCCGCTGGATCATCAAAAAAGCAAGAGAGTTCCAGAAAAACATCTATTTCTGCTTTACTGACTATGCCAAACCCTTTGACTGTGTGGCTCACAATAAACTGTGGAAAATTCTGAAAGAGATGGGAATACCAGACCACCTGACCTGCCTCTTTAGAAACCTATATGCAGTCAGGACCAGTTAGAACTGGACATGAAACAGGCTGGTTCCAGATAGGAAAAGGAGTATGTCAAGGCTGTATATTGTCACCCTGCTTATTTAACTTATATGCAGAGTACATCATGAGAAATGCTGGGCTGGAAGAAGCACAAGCTGGAATCAAGATTGCTGGGAGAAATCTCAATAACCTCAGATATGCAGATGACACCACCCTTATGGCAGAAAATGAAGAGGAACTAAAAAGCCTGTTGAAAGTGAAAGAGGTGAGTGGGAAAGATCACAATAAACTGTGGAAAATTCTGAAAGAGATGGGAATACCAGACCACCTGACCTGCCTCTTGTAAAACCTGTATGCAGGTCAGGAAGCAACAGTTAGAACTGGACATGGAACAACAGATTGGTTCCAAATAGGAAAAGAAGTACATCCAGGCTGTATACTGTCACCCTGCTTATTTAACTTATATGCAGGGTACATCATGAGAAACGCTGGGCTGGAGGAAGCACAAGTTGGCATCAAGATTGTCAGGAGAAATATCAATAACCTCAGATATGCAGATGACACCACCCTTGTGGCAGAAAATGAAGAACTAAAAAGCCTCTTGATGAAAGTGAAAGAGGAGAGTGAAAAAGGTGGCTTAAAGCTCAACATTCAGAAAACGAAGATCATGGCATCTGATCCCATCACTTCATGGCAAATAGATGGGGAAACAGTAGAAACTGTGAGAGACTTTATTTTGGGGGAGCTCCAAAATCACTGCAGATAGTGATTGCAGCCATGAAATTAAAAGATGTTTACTCCTTGGAAGGAAAGTTATGACCAACCTAGACAGCATATTAAAAAGCAGAGATATTATTGTGCCAACAAAGGCCCGTCTTAGTCAAGGCTATGGTTTTTCCCGTGGTCACGTATGGATGTGAGAGTTGGACTATAAAGAAAGCTGAGTGCTGAAGAAATGAGGGGTTTGAACTGTGGTGTTGGAGAAGACTCTTGAGAGTCCCTTGGACTGCAAGGAGATCCAACCAGTCCATCCTAAAGGAGATCAGTCCTGAGTGTTCACTGGAAGGTCTGATGTTGAAGCTGAAACTCCAATATTTTGGCCACCTGATGCAAAGAGCTGACTCACTGGAAAAGACCCTGTTGCTGAAAAAGATTTAGGGCAGGAGGAGAAGGGGACGATAGAGGATGAGATGGTTGGATGGTATGACCGACTCAATGGACATGAGTTTGAGTGACCTCCGGGAGTTGGTGTTGGACAGGGAGGCCTGGTGTGCTGCAATTCATGGGGTCGCAAAGAGTCAGACATGACTGAGCGACTGAATATCAATCCTTTCAAAACTCTTCCAAAAGCTTGCAGAGGAAGGAACACCCCCAAATTCATTATATTAGGGTACCACCACCAATGGAAAAACCAGACAAAGATAGCACACAAAAAAGAAAATACAAGCCAATATCACTGATGAACATAGATGCAAAAATCCTCAACAAAATACCAGCAAACTGAACCCAAAAATGCATTAAATAGATCATACACTAGATTATTAAATGAGATTTATTCCTGGGATGAAGGATTTTTCAATATCTGCAAATCAATCAGGGTGATACACCACATTAACAATTTGAAGAACAAAAACCGTATGATCATCTCAACAGACACAGAAAATGCTTGTGATAAAATTCAACACTTATTCATTCATGATAAAAGCTCTTGAGAAAGTGGACATAGAGGGAACTTATCTCAACATAATAAAAGTCATATATAACAAGCCCATGGCTAACATCACACTCAGTGGTGAAAAGCAGAAAGCCTTTCCTCTAAGATCAGGAACAAGACAAGGATATCCACTCTTTCTGCTTTACTCAGCATACTTTTGAAGTCCTAGCCACAGCAATTAGAAGAAAAAATAAATAAATAAAAGGAGCCCAAATTGGAAAAGAAGTAAAACAGTAACTGCAGATGACCTCAGTTCAGTTCAGTTGCTCAGTCGTGTCCAAGTCTTACTACACATATGAGTATGAAATCATAAGGATGCTACCAGAAAACTACTGGGCTAATTAATGAATTTGGAAAGTTGCAGGATACAAATTTAACACACAGAAGGGCTTCTATGGCAGTCCAGTGGTTAAGACTCCATGCTTCCACTGCCGGGGTCATGAGTTTAACCCCTGGTTGAGGAAGCTACGATCACATCTGCCATGCAGCACATCCAAAACACGCAAACAAACATACAAAAAAATCTAAATTAATACACAGAAGTCGGTTGCACTCTATACACTAGTGAAAGGAAATTAAGGAAATAATCCCATTTATCATGACATCAAAAGAATAAAATACCTAGGAATAAAACTCCTAAAGGAGGCAAAAGACATGTAGTCTGGAAACTATATGATGGTGGTGAAAAGAACTGAAGACGGCTGGCGGGCGGGGCGGGGGGGGGTCAAAAAAGAAAAAACTGAAGATAACACAGAAAAATATACCATGTTCTAGGATTGAAGAATCAATTCCGTTAAAATGACTATGTTATCCAAGGCAATCTTCACACTCAATGCAATCCCCATCAAATTACCAATGGCATCTTTCACAGAACTAGAACAAAAATTTTTGAAATCTGTATGGAAACACAAAAGACCAGTAATAGCTAAAATGATCCTGAGAAAGAGACACAAAGGTGGAAGAATCAGGCTCCCTGACTTTAGAAAATGCCATTGCAATTAAAAGAGTATGGATGGCACTGGCATAAAAACAGCAATACAGAACAGACCTGGACAGAAAGCCCAGTAACAGAGGTTTCCCTGCCGGCTCAGTGGTGAAGAACCACCTGCCACTGCAGGTTTTGATCCTTGGTCCAGGAAGACTCCACTTGCTACAGCGCAACTTAGTCCAGGCATCACAGCAACTGGGCCAGCACATCGCCACAGAGACCACTGCAATAAGAAGCCTGTGTGCCTCAACTAGAGGCCCCGTCACCACAACGAAGGAAAGGCCCATTCAGCAGCAAAGATTCAGCAGAGCCAAGAAAAAAAAAAAGCTTTTGCAGAGCAAAAGAAATCATAAACAAAATGAAAAGACAACCCACAGAATGGGACAAAATATTTGCAAATGAGACAACGGACAAGGGATTAACCTCCAAAATATTTAAAAAAAAGTCCAATCAAAAAATTGGCAGAAGATCTAAACAGACATTTCTCCAAAGACACACATATGGACAAAAAGCACATGAAAAGAGGCTCAACGTCTCTAACTATTAGAGAACTGCGAATCAAAATTATGAGGCATCACCTCACAGCTATCAGCATGGCCATCAGATCTACAAACAGGGACTTCCCGGGGGCCCAGTGCTTAAGAACAGGCCTGTCAAGGCAGGTGACATGGGTTTGATCCCTGGTCTGGGAAGATCCCACATGCAGCAGAGCAACTAAGTCCATGTGCCACAACCACTAAGCCTATGTGCTGCAACTACTGAAGCCCCCACACCATACAGGCCATGCTCTGCAACAAGAAAAGCCACCGCAGTGAGGTCCAGACACTGCAACCGGAGAAAGCCCACAGGCAGCAACAAAGACTCAGCACAGCCAGAAATAAATAAACAAACATATATTTTTAAAGTCTACATACAGTAAATGCTAGAGAGGGTGTGGGAGAAAAGGGAACCTCCCAACACTGCTGTTGGGAATGTAAATTGGTACAATTATAAAGAACAGTATGGAGTTTCCTTAAGAAAACTGAAAACAGGCCTATTGTATGATCCAGCAACCCCACTCCTGGAATGTATCTGGTTGTCCTCAGTCGTGTCTCTTTGCGACCCTATGGACTGTATAGCCCACCAGGCTCCTCTGTCCATGGGATTTCCCAAACAAGAATACTGGAATGGGTTGTCATTTCCTCCTCCAGGGGGCTTTCATGATCCAGGCATTGAACCTGTGTCTCCTGTGTCTCCTGCACTGGCGGCAGATTTTTCACCACTGAGTCGCCTGGGAAGCCCATGTATATGGAAAAAACTATAATTTGAAAAGGTATATGCCCACAATGTTCACAGCAGCACTATTTCAGTTCAGTTGCTCAGTCGTGTCCAACTGTTTGTGACCCCGTGGATTTCAGCATGCCAGGATTCCCTGTTCATCACCAACTCCCAGAGCTTGCTCAAACTCATGGCCATTAAGCTGCTGATGCCATCCAACCACTACAATCGAGACATGGAAGCAACCTAAATGACCACTGACAGAGGAACAGATAAATAAGAAGTGGTACATTAGGCAATGGAGTGTCATTCAGCCATAAAAGGGATGAAATGCCACTTGCAGCAACATGGATGAACCTATATATCATCAATAAAGTGAACGAAGTCAGACAGAAATACTATATCCTATATCCTATGTAGAATCTAAAAATAAAATGATACAAATGAACTTATTTACAAAACAAAAACAGAACTCCAGACTCTGAAAATAAACTTATACCAGAGGGGAAAGGAAGGGGGAGAGAGAAAGAAGAATCTGAAAAAGGATATATGTATAACTGAATCAGGTACTATACCCATGAAACTAATGCACCACTGTAAATCAACTAAACGCCTAATGTAAAATAAAAATTTAATTAAAAAAAAGAATAACAGTAGTTGACACGGGGAAGTCTAATTCCAGTGAGCCTATTCCACCCGTAGGTTCTGATTCAGTTACCTCATCTCTTACCATGTTTAGCCACCAAGGGATCCAAAAAGATTTTGATGCCCAAGAAAAAAAGTGAGAACACTGGCACTTTGTGAATTAATTTTAGAAAAAAGCTTTTCAATATGTATTGTTATTTTTCTAAACATATTTTGCTTTATCTTTCCTGCTACTTGTTCAAAATTGTATTAAAATAATTTAGCATGAGGTCTGAAGTATCATTCACACACTGACATTTATCAAGGGGAAAACAACATCAACAGGAAACATGGTTAACTGAGATTTAGGAGCTCTAGGTAGTAATCCTGGCTCAGGCACTTACAAGCTATGAAATCTGACACTCATTAACCTTTCTGTCACCAGGATTATAAGCAAGTAGAAGACAGTCTCTTGTAAGGAACTTACTTAAGAGTTTAATTAGGAGAGATAACTAACAGCAAACAATTAAGACCTAGAATTAGTAATGTAAGGATCGAATTCAGTAACTGGGAAGAAGCAAAAGGGTTAAGAGTGAGGTAGACTCCATGTGGAAACCATTCTGATTAAGCTGATGGAAATATGCAGCAGAAATTAAGAGAACAAGCTTTCCAGGTGGTGAAACCTAACAGGGTTTCACTGATTGGAGATTCAGGTGGGGAAACTACAGAAAGTTGGAATACAACACCTCTGAATAGTATGGGCAAAAAGACCACCTAAAATGTAACAACTTCTGAATTTTAATAGCCCAATTTTAAAGAAAGCCACCTGTGGTCCTTTTTAAAAAGAAATTTAATTTTTGTAAAATACACACACCATAAAATTTATTACCTTAACCATTTCTAAGTGCACAGTTCAGTGGCATTACATACATTCACCCAGCACTGTGCAACCAATTACCAAAATTTTTTTTCTTGCAAAACTGAAAATCTGTATCCATTAAACAACTCCCATAACCTCCTCTCCCCAGCTCCCACCTTCCATTTCTATTAACTTGCCTACTCTAAATATGGCAGAGAAGTCAAAGCATCCAAGTACCTTTTGGTGACCAGCTTACTTCACTTAGCATAATCTCCTGCTGGCCTCCATGCACGTCATACCTGATGTCAAAGACCATGTCAAAGTTCTACATCTTCACAGTATTCCTTGGCCCTCACACACTGAATTGTCTCACATCATTTTAAGTAGTGCCTCCAAAAAGCTTTAGGTTTTCTGAAGAGGCTGCAGACATGTTTTCTCTCTCAAACATCGATGACTTAAATCCACATCAAACCTACAATTTTAAAGACACAGCTATACAACTATATGAAACAGAACTAATAAAATGAATGAACCAGGTTGTGCCTTTTCTCCACATACTTTCAAATAGCACCAAATCTTCCCATATAACCCTTCCACAAATTCATTCCATCTGCTCCTAATAACCAGCAAACTTAAAATCCCTTTCTGGTAGTCTCTACCTACTTTCGGGGCAATATTCATTTCATAATAATATCTACCATATTTTCTAGTGGACTCTTTTGCACGTTTCAGAGCAAAAAGGTAAGGGAGGAAAAGCATTGTATATTTAAAAACAAAACTTTGAGTGCTAAGTATAAACATTTTACTAATGTATATGACAAATTTAATCTGTAATAAACCAAAAAGGTAAAAAATGAAGACCACCAGAAAATAGTAACAACTACTAGTTTTATTGAACATTTTTATCTTATAAAAATAAATACTGAGAAGACCAGGAAACCTGTTCAAAAACCAGTAACTGACAGGTAAAAACAATACAGTTTTGCAAAGCTTTCTGATCAGTTTCAATTACACACAGTAAAATTAAAATAACTACATTAATTTTAAACCACAATAAAATTAAAATTAACCACTATAAGAACAGAAATAAAGTATATAGAATAACATATCTTCAAACAAGTAGAAGGAAAAAGAGAAGATAAAACAAAACCTCAGTTCAAAAAAAAGGCAAGGCAAGAGAAAGAAAAAGGGCAGAAAGTACAAATTATAAAATGGCAAAAAAAGGTTTTTCAACAATTATATTATAAACAGCCCACTAAAAGCCAGGTATTGTTTTAGGCACTAGAGATCCAGCTGTAAACCAAATACAGAAAAATACCAGCTCTGGTAAGATTCTACGGTAGTGGGGTAAACATTGCTGAGCCAGAGAAATAAATGAACCAATCCCACAGCAGGTCATAGGGTGATATGCAGGAGGAGGATGAGTACAATAGAAATGTACGGGAAGGCCTCATTGAAAAAGGTAAAGTTAAAGAAAAACATGAAGAAGGTAAAGGATTAAGCCACGTGGACATTCAGACAAAGAAACTGCAAGTGTGAATATCTTGAAGTTAGGATATGCCTGAGGCACCAGAGAAAAGGGGGAGAGGAGCTGGAGAGGGTGGGATCAGAAAGCACCTTGAGGGTCATTCTAAAGAATCTGGCTTTCAATCTGAATGAAATGGCAAGTCCATGGAGTGTTTTGTGAGGGAGATAATCTTAATTTTTTTTTTTTTTTAAAGAATCACTCTAGATGTGATGGAAAGTCTGAAATAAGAAAAAGCAGACTGGTTAAGTGCCTACTGAGGGAATCCAGGTGAAAGACAGCTCCAATTTCAGTAAGGGGAGGTGGTGAGAAGGGCTTGGGCCTCTGGATAGATTCTGAAGGCTGAGTTCTTGGATTCGCTGCTGACAGATCAAATGTGTGCAAGAAAGAGATGAGTCAAGGATGACTCAAAAGGTTGTGGCTTGAACAAATACCTCAGAAACGACTTTGAATATAAGTACAGTAAGGCTACCAGTCAAAAGGCACAGGCTGTCCACTTAGATTAAAACAAAAAAAGCAATATGCTATTTTATTATAAATGTATACAAAAAGGTTAAAACTAAAAAAGATGAAAAAAGCTGAGACAAATAACAAACAACAGTCCTCATGGCTATATTAACGCGAGACAAAAGAGAAGTGTGTACTCTTAATCAGTCTACTCTTTCTGTAACAGTGGCATTTGTGAGTCCTGTTTTCACAACGGGACTGTAGTTTCTTTACGGACAGGGATACCACACCCTCATTTGGATCCACCCACAACCTAGAACAGTCCTCTTGTCAGTAGTGAACACTAAGTAAAACTTGTAAATACGTTCCCCACCCACTTAACATTATTTTTCCTACATTATAAATGTTAAAGCATTTAAAAGGTCAGAGTTGGTTCTCTAACCTGACACCAAGTCATGGGTCGCCTGTACCATTTTCACCTATTTCCAGGTGACAAGTCAACAGGCTTTTCGGTGGAGTGCAATGCAGTGTGCCCCGCTACTCTGCAGCTGGCCCAGGCCCGAGACCCCGGCCGGCCCCGCGAATGCAGGGGGATTCGGTCAAAGCCTCAGGAAGCAGACCACGCCCGGCAATCTGGGAAGTTCCTAAGAAAGGGCAAAAAGACCGAGAGCCCTGCAGGGCTGCACTGATCACGAGCCAGCTAGCAATGCATGGTTCTTCCGCTACCCAGACTCACCCCAAGCTCACCTGCCTGCAGCCAGCCAGGGTGGTCTGAGCGACAGCCCTGGGCACGCGCCTTGCCCCAAGGCAGCTTCCGGCTCTGGTCGGAAGTGCTCATTTAGGAAGACAGGAAGTCCCGCCCCCGGGGTCGGGAGCTGCGGCAGCTGAATCTCAGCGATGAATATTGACTCTTGAGTCTGGGTAGCCGGAGGTGTGGTCAGCTCGCTCAAACCCAGCCAAACACTCGGCCCCTGGGCTGACCCCGCGATGCCCCCGAAACTTGGGATGACAGAAAGAAGGAACACGCTCTTGCCAGTTTACTAGTTATCACGGAAGCAAGTTACAAGTCCCGTATGAGATTCAGTTCCATATTCGTGGAGAATTTACCACATAGGAAGCCTGTGGTGGTCATAGAAAAGAAACTAGTGTTGATACCTCAAACGCTAGGGGAAAAAATTTTAACGTGCTGAATCGTAAGGCAGAATGAAAGTAAACACACACACACACACAAAAGTAAACGCAGTAATTGAAAAAGGAAATTCCATAGACATGTTAATTTCTAACAGTTTTCTCATATCTCAAGAGTTGTGAAGATCAAATGTTGCTGCTGCTGCTAAGTCGCTTTAGTTGTGTCCGACTCTGTACGACCGCATAGACGGCAGCCCACCCGGCTCCTCCGGCCATGGAATTTTCCAGACAAGAGTACTGGAGTGTGGTGCCATTGCCTTCTCCGGAAGATCAAATGAGATGACGGATTAATAAATGTTTCCCCCTCGCGGAGTCTGGTACATGAGTAAAGCGTATCATGTCCACAGTATAGTTATTGCTTTTAAAAGTCCTTTATTACAACCAAAGAAAAACCGAATAACACTTCAGGCGGGTAGCCTTCAAGCTAAATGTCAAAATTAAACAATTTCAACACAGAGATACCCCTTATGAAGCTGTAAAAACTGCTTTTGTTGATTAATGAAAAGACATAGGCTAAGAAACCATGTTCCCAAAACAAACTTTCAGAAGCTTTGTTGTGTGAAATATCAGTAATCATGGAATATCCTCTGTCTGCCTGGCAAAGCTGTCCTGGGGATCATTCTGACACTTTACCAACCCAGGCATACTGCTTCAAATAAGGTATTTTCAAATGTAACATTCCACATTTAACTTTACATTAATAGTTTTCCAGAACACATGACCTTGGAGTCAACTTCATACCTCAGGCTTGAGCCTACTTAATTCTTATCTACACTCCACCAAGTTATATGCTACGACCGCTTCGTCTTGTTTTCCCCCCTCCCCTTTTTTTTGAGTTAAACTCCTCCAGTTCCTCTGGTGTGTGGTTTTCCTTATTTCAGCAACTTAATAAATTTTATTAGACTACAGGTTTGACACAGATGGCTTTATCAGATAGGCTTTATCACTGTTTATTTTGATTAAGCCTTCTGCACTCATGAAGGCTGGAGGATACCATTGACCCCAATTTAGACAAAAACTGAAGCAGAATAAAGATAAAGTTATTTTCTGACATTCATCTGTGTCCTGAGAAGAGCTGTGCCCTTTTTAAACTTGAGAGTTTTCAGTTATTTTTTGGTAGAGAATGATCACAGTTTTTGAAAATTATTGGCATCTACCAAATTCAAACCAGCCCCATGGATACAGAAGCATGCATATTCCTTTTCTTTGTAAAATATTTCCTGTCTCCACTGAGTTGTGACAATAGTTGCCTGGTTTTGCCTAGAATGAAAGAATGATACTTCTCTGCCTTCAGTCCCTTTCTCTAGACAGTGATCCTGTACTCTGCTCCCTCAACCATGTTATCTTTTTGAAATGTTTTCTCTGCTAAATTTTCCCCTGAAAGAGATCTCTACATTCTGTCTCATTCCTCACCCTCCTCTCACTTTAATCCTTTTTAGCCTGGCCTTCTGGCTTCTCTCTTCCCTCCAGTTCTTCCACAGTTATCTTTCAAATACCAATACTAACTTCAGGTCATCAAGGTGATTTTTTAGTCCTCATATCCCTTGATTTCTCAATAGAATAGTTTGATAGGGTTACTTACCCACCTTTGCTGTAAAAATCATATTTAAAGCACTGTATCAAAACAGCACAAACTTAAAATATAAAATCTTTACAGTGCAATTCATTTTGAGTGTCATCATTCATGCATCAAGTCAGTAAGTGCCAGTTCTGGACCAAACACTATTTTTAGACACTAGGAGGTCTAGCCGAGAAAAAGAGATGCAATGTTCCAGTCCTGGAAAAAAATGTATGTCTTAATGGTATGAGGCAGATGACACATAAATAAAAAGAATAAGATAATTTCAGATTGTGTGAGGTGCAATTTAAAAAAATAGATGGTTCAGTGATAATGTTAGCAACTGAAAGTAGGAAAGTAGGGGGAGGATAACTTTCAAGGTGACATTTGAACTGACAATTGCAAGATAAGAAGGATAGAACAAGGTAGAAAAAGAAAAAATAAACTGGAAGAAGATCCTTCTAGGATAACAGAAGTGGGAGGCAGGGTTGAGGGACGGTTAAGAGGGTCATTCATGGGGAATTTCCTTGTGGTCAATGGTTAGGACTCGGTGCTTTCACTGGCGGGGCCTGGGTTACATCTCGTGATGGAGAACTAAGATCTTGCAAGCTGCATGGCCAAAAAAAAGAGGAGTCAGTTATGAGCTATTGTAGTCATTTCATCTAGGGCACAAAAGGAAATGGTGGCTTAAGCCAGAAAAGTTGAAGCAGACTGGAAGACTGTGGAGTCACAGCTACTGAGAAGTCACATAAAATGAGAAGACACAACTTATTCACTAGATTTCACAAAATAAATGTCAGTGTCATCGACAAGAGCAATTTTGGTAGAGTAGTGGCCTCAGAAGCCAGACTGCAGTGGAAAGGAGGTTGAGGGAGCACAGTTCAATGACTCTTCCAAGAAGAGACCTTCTAATTGCCTACTGATGGAACATTTTTCAGTCAATATCCTAATGGGTATCTCTACTGCATTATATCAATACTTTAATGGTTTACTTCTTGAAACCACATAGTTTCTTTCCAGTGGTTATTTTTTCCTTTTTTTTTCTTTGTTGATGTTGTTGCTGTTGTTGACAGGGAATTAAGTCACTTTGGAAATCTGATGACAGCTATCCACATATGTGCAAATTTTGTATATAATTTCAAGGAGTTAATTAATCCTTTGAAGATAGTTAATGGGCCCCAGAGAAGACAAGAGAGTGCAGATTAAGAATGTCAACTAGCTGTTCTCTTCTTCCTTCATGGTTTCCTCAATCCATTAACTGCTCCCTCCTTGATAACTCTCCTTATGGTACATAATCTCTCAGTGACTACATCTACTTTCTTGATTTTTTTATTGGGACCATGATACCTATTTTACTTTAAAAAATTACTGAACTAAAGTTGATTTACATTGTTAATTTCTGTGTACAGCAAAGTGATTCAGTTCCACACATATACATTGTTTTTCATATTCTTTTCCATTATGGTTCATCACAGGATATTGAACATAGTTCCCTGTGCTATACAGTAGGACTTTGTTGTTTATCAATTCAGCATATAATAGTTTGCATCTGCTAATCCCAAACTCCCAATCCAGCCCTCTACCAGCTTCCCTTCTCCTTGGCAACCACAAGTCTATCCAGTCTGTGAATCTGTTTCTACGCTGTAGAC